>JAROOI010000040.1:262500-272500 GCA_030578255.1 Tiaroga cobitis | reverse complement strand
TCTAACTAATCTTTCTTTCTTTCTTTCTTACTGATCTATCTTTCTAACTAACTAATCTCTTTCTTTCTTTCTAACTAATCTTTCTTTCTTTCTAACTAATCTATCTTTCTTTCTTTCTAACTAATCTATCTTTCTTTCTAACTAATCCATCTTTCTTTCTTTCTTTCTTACTGATATATTTTCTTTCTTTCTTTCTAACTAATCTTTCTTTCTTTCTTTCTTTCTTTCTAACTAATATTCTTTCTTTCTTTCTTTCTTTCTTTCTGACTAATCTTTCTTTCTTTCTTTCTTTCTTTCTTTCTTTCTTTGTAACTAATCTTTCTTTCTTTCTTTCTTTCTTTCTTTCTTTCTTTCTTTCTTTCTTTCTTTCTAACTAATCTTCTTTCTTTCTTTCTTTCTTTCTTTCTTACTTTCTAACTAATCTTTCTTTCTTTCTTTCTTTCTTTCTAACTAATCTTTCTTCTTTCTTTCTTTCTTTCTTTCTTTCTAACTAATCTTTCTTTCTTTATAACTAATCTTTCTTCTTTCTTTCTTTCTTTCTTTCTTTCTAACTAATCTTTCTTTCTTTCTTTCTTTCTTTCTTTCTTTCTTTCTTTCTTACTTTCTAACTAATCTTTCTTTCTTTCTTTCTTTCTTTCTTTCTTTCTTTCTAACTAATCTTTCTTTCTTCCTAATATTTTTTTCTTTTTTCTTTCTTTCTTTCTTTCTTTCTAACTAATCTTTCTTCTTTCTTTCTTTCTTCCTAATATTTCTTTCTTTTTTCTTTCCTTCTTTCTAACTAATCTTTCTTTCTTTCTTTCTTTCTTTCTTTCTTTCTTTCTTTCTTTCTTTCTTTCTTTCTTTCTAACTAATATTCTTTCTTTCTTTCTTTCTCTCTTTCTAACTAATCTTTCTTCTTTCTTTCTTTCTTTCTTTCTAACTAATCTTTTTTCTTTCTTTCTTTCTTTCTTTCTTTCTTTCTTTCTTTCTTTCTTTCTTTCTTTCTAACTAATCTTTCTTTCTTTCTAGCTAATCTTTCTTCTTTCTTTCTTTCTTTCTAACTAATCTTTCTTTCTTTCTTTCTTTCTAACTAATCTTTCTTTCTTCCTAATATTTCTTTCTTTTTTCTTTCTTTCTTTCTTTCTTTCTTTCTAACTAATCTTTCTTCTTTCTTTCTTTCTTCCTAATATTTCTTTCTTTTTTCTTTCCTTCTTTCTAACTAATCTTTCTTTCTTTCTTTCTTTCTTTCTTTCTTTCTAACTAATATTCTTTCTTTCTTTCTTTCTCTCTTTCTAACTAATCTTTCTCCTTTCTTTCTTTCTTTCTTTCTTTCTAACTAATCTTTTTTCTTTCTTTCTTTCTTTCTTTCTTTCTTTCTTTCTTTCTTTCTTTCTTTCTTTCTTTCTAACTAATCTTTCTTTCTTTCTAGCTAATCTTTCTTCTTTCTTTCTTTCTTTCTTTCTTTCTTTCTTTCTTTCTTTCTAGCTAATCTTTCTACTTTCTTTCTTTCTTTCTTTCTAACTAATCTTTCTTTCTTTCTAAGTAATCCATCTTTCTTTCTTTCTTTCTAACTAGTCTTTCTTTCTTTCTTTTTAACTAATCTATATATCTTTCTTTCTAACTAATCTATCTATCTTTCTTTCTTTTTAACTAATCTATCTATCTTTCTTTCTTTTTAACTAATCTATCTATCTATCTTTATTTTTAACTAATCTATCTATCTCTCTTTCTTTCTAACTAATCCTTCTTTCTTTCTAACTAATCTTTCTTTCTTTCTTTCTTTCTTTCTTTCTTTCTGTCTTTCTTTCTAACTAATCTTTCTTCTCTCTTTCTTCTTTCTTTCTTTCTTTCTTTCTTCTCTCTTTCTTCTTTCTTTCTTTCTTTCTTTCTAACTAATCTTCTTTCTTTCTTTCTTTCTTTCTTTCTTTCTAACTAATCTTTCTTTCTTTCTTTCTTTCTTTCTAACTAATCTTTCTTTCTTCCTAATATTTCTTTCTTTTTTCTTTCTTTCTTTCTTTCTTTCTTTCTTTCTTTCTTTCTAACTAATCTTTCTTCTTTCTTTCTTTCTTCCTAATATTTTTTTCTTTTTTCTTTCTTTCTTTCTAACTAATCTTTCTTTCTTTCTTTCTTTCTTTCTTTCTTTCTTTCGAACTAATATTCTTTCTTTCTTTCTTTCTTTCTAACTAATCTTTCTTTCTTTCTTTCTTTCTTTCTTTCTTTCTTTCTTTCTTTCTTTGTAACTAATCTTTCTTTCTTTCTTTCTTTCTTTCTTTCTAACTAATCTTCTTTCTTTCTTTCTTTCTTTCTTTCTTTCTTTCTTACTTTCTAACTAATCTTTCTTTCTTTCTTTCTTTCTAACTAATCTTTCTTCTTTCTTTCTTTCTTTCTTTCTTTCTTTCTTTCTTTCTTTCTTTCTTTCTTTCTCTCTTTCTAACTAATCTTTCTTTCTTTCTTTCTTTCTTTCTTTATTTCTTTCTAACTAATCTTTCTTTCTTTCTAACTAATCTTTCTTCTTTCTTTCTTTCTTTCTAACTGATCTTTTCTTTCTTTCTAACTAATCATTATTTCTTTCTTTCTTTCTTTCTTTCTTTCTTTCTTTCTTTCTTTCTTTCTTTCTTTCTAACTAATCTTTTTTCTTTCTTTCTTTCTTTCTTTCTTTCTTTCTTTCTTTCTTTCTTTCTAACTAATCTTTCTTTCTTTCTAGCTAATCTTTCTTCTTTCTTTCTAACTAATCTTTCTTTCTTTCTAAGTAATCCATCTTTCTTTCTTTTTAACTAATCTATCTATCTTTCTTTCTAACTAATCTATCTATCTTTCTTTTTAACTAATCTATCTATCTTTCTTTCTTTTTAACTAATCTATCTATCTTTCTTTCTTTCTAACTAATCTTTCTTTCTAACTAATCTTTCTTTCTTTCTTTCTTACTGATCTATCTTTCTAACTAACTAATCTTTCTTTCTTTCTAACTAATCTTTCTCTTTCTAACTAATCTTTCTTCTTTCTTTCTTTCTTTCTTTCTTTCTTTTGTAACTAATCTTTCTTACTTTCTAACTAATCTTTCTTTCTTTCTAACTAATCTTTCTTTCTTTCTTACTGATCTATCTTTCTTTCTAACTAACTAATCTTTTTCTAACTGATGATCTTTTCTTTCTTTCTTTCTTTCTTTCTTTCTTTCTTTCTTTCTTTCTTTCTTTCTAACTAATCTTTCTTCTTTCTTTCTTTCTTTCTTTCTTTCTTTCTTTCTTTCTTTATTTATTTATTTCTTTATAACTAATCTTTCTTTCTTTCTAACTAATCTTTCTTCTTTCTTTCTTTCTTTCTTTCTTTCTAACTAATCTTTCTTTCTTTATAACTAATCTTTCTTCTTTCTTTCTTTCTTTCTTTCTTTCTAACTAATCTTTCTTCTTTCTTTCTTTCTTTCTTTCTTTCTTTCTTTCTTTCTTTCTTTCTTTCTTTTTTACTTTCTAACTAATCTTTCTTTCTTTCTTTCTTTCTTTCTAACTAATCTTTCTTCTTTCTTTCTTTCTTCCTAATATTTCTTTCTTTTTTCTTTCTTTCTTTCTAACTAATCTTTCTTTCTTTCTTTCTTTCTTTCTTTCTTTCTTTCTTTCCAACTAATATTCTTTCTTTCTTTCTTTCTCTCTTTCTAACTAATCTATCTATCTTTCTTTCTTTTTAACTAATCTATCTATCTTTCTTTCTTTTTAACTAATCTATCTATCTATCTTTATTTTTAACTAATCTATCTATCTCTCTTTCTTTCTAACTAATCCTTCTTTCTTTCTTTCTAACTAATCTTTCTTTCTTTCTTTCTTTCTAACTAATCTTCTTTCTTTCTTTCTTTCTTTCTTTCTTTCTTTCTTTCTTTCTTTCTTTCTTTCTTACTTTCTAACTAATCTTTCTTTCTTTCTTTCTTTCTAACTAATCTTTCTTCTTTCTTTCTTTCTTTCTTTCTTTCTAACTAATGTTTCTTTCTTTATAACTAATCTTTCTTCTTTCTTTCTTTCTTTCTTTCTAACTAATCTTTCTTCTTTCTTTCTTTCTTTCTTTCTTTCTTTCTTTCTTTCTTTCTTTCTTTCTTTCTTACTTTCTAACTAATCTTTCTTTCTTTCTTTCTTTCTAACTAATCTTTCTTTCTTTCTAGCTAATCTTTCTTCTTTCTTTCTTTCTTTCTTTCTTTCTTTCTTTCTTTCTTTCTTTCTTTCTAGCTAATCTTTCTACTTTCTTTCTTTCTTTCTAACTAATCTTTCTTTCTTTCTAAGTAATCCATCTTTCTTTCTTTCTTTCTAACTAGTCTTTCTTTCTTTCTTTTTAACTAATCTATATATCTTTCTTTCTAACTAATCTATCTATCTTTCTTTCTTTTTAACTAATCTATCTATCTTTCTTTCTTTTTAACTAATCTATCTATCTATCTTTATTTTTAACTAATCTATCTATCTCTCTTTCTTTCTAACTAATCCTTCTTTCTTTCTTTCTAACTAATCTTTCTTTCTTTCTTTCTTTCTTTCTTTCTAACTAATCTTCTTTCTATCTTTCTTTCTTTCTTTCTTACTTTCTAACTAATCTTTCTTTCTTTCTTTCTTTCTAACTAATCTTTCTTCTTTCTTTCTTTCTTTCTTTCTTTCTTTCTTTCTTTCTTTCTTACTTTCTAACTAATCTTTCTTTCTTTCTTTCTTTCTAACTAATCTTTCTTCTTTCTTTCTTTCTTCCTAATATTTCTTTCTTTTTTCTTTCCTTCTTTCTAACTAATCTTTCTTTCTTTCTTTCTTTCTTTCTTTCTTTCTTTCTTTCTTTCTTTCTAACTAATATTCTTTCTTTCTTTCTCTCTTTCTAACTAATCTTTCTTCTTTCTTTCTTTCTTTCTTTCTTTCTAACTAATCTTTTTTTTCTTTCTTTCTTTCTTTCTTTCTTTCTTTCTTTCTTTCTAACTAATCTTTCTTTCTTTCTAGCTAATCTTTCTTCTTTCTTTCTTTCTTTCTTTCTTTCTTTCTTTCTTTCTTTCTTTCTTTCTTTCTTTCTTTCTTTCTAGCTAATCTTTCTACTTTCTTTCTTTCTTTCTTTCTAACTAATCTTTCTTTCTTTCTAAGTAATCCATCTTTCTTTCTTTCTTTCTAACTAGTCTTTCTTTCTTTCTTTTTAACTAATCTATATATCTTTCTTTCTAACTAATCTATCTATCTTTCTTTCTTTTTAACTAATCTATCTATCTTTCTTTCTTTTTAACTAATCTATCTATCTTTATTTTTAACTAATCTATCTATCTCTCTTTCTTTCTAACTAATACTTCTTTCTTTCTAACTAATCTTTCTTTCTTTCTTTCTTTCTTTCTTTCTTTCTAACTAATCTTTCTTCTCTCTTTCTTCTTTCTTTCTTTCTTTCTTTCTTCTCTCTTTCTTCTTTCTTTCTTTCTTTTCTTTCTAACTAATCTTTCTTCTTTCTTTCTTTCTTTCTTTCTAACTAATCTTCTTTCTTTCTTTCTTTCTTTCTAACTAATCTTTCTTTCTTTCTTTCTTTCTTTCTTTCTAACTAATCTTTCTTTCTTCCTAATATTTCTTTCTTTTTCTTTCTTTCTTTCTTTCTTTCTAACTAATCTTTCTTCTTTCTTTCTTTCTTCCTAATATTTCTTTCTTTTTTCTTTCTTTCTTTCTAACTAATCTTTCTTTCTTTCTTTCTTTCTTTCTAACTAATCTTTCTTTCTTTCTTTCTTTCTTTCTAACTAATCTTTCTTTCTTTCTTTCTTTCTTTCTTTCTTTCTTTCTTTCTTTCTTTCTTTCTTTGTAACTAATCTTTCTTTCTTTCTTTCTTTCTTTGTAACTAATCTTTCTTTCTTTCTTTCTTTCTTTCTTTCTAACTAATCTTCTTTCTTTCTTTCTTTCTTTCTTTCTTTCTTTCTTACTTTCTAACTAATCTTTCTTTCTTTCTTTCTTTCTAACTAATCTTTCTTCTTTCTTTCTTTCTTTCTTTCTTTCTTTCTCTCTTTCTAACTAATCTTTCTTTCTTTCTTTCTTTCTTTCTTTATTTCTTTATAACTAATCTTTCTTTCTTTCTAACTAATCTTTCTTCTTTCTTTCTTTCTTTCTAACTGATCTTTTCTTTCTTTCTAACTAATCATTATTTCTTTCTTTCTTTCTTTCTTTCTTTCTTTCTTTCTTTCTTTCTTTCTAACTAATCTTTTTTCTTTCTTTCTTTCTTTCTTTCTTTCTTTCTTTCTTTCTTTCTTTCTTTCTAACTAATCTTTCTTTCTTTCTAGCTAATCTTTCTTCTTTCTTTCTAACTAATCTTTCTTTCTTTCTAAGTAATCCATCTTTCTTTCTTTTTAACTAATCTATCTATCTTTCTTTCTAACTAATCTATCTATCTTTCTTTTTAACTAATCTATCTATCTTTCTTTCTTTTTAACTAATCTATCTATCTTTCTTTCTTTCTAACTAATCTTTCTTTCTAACTAATCTTTCTTTCTTTCTTTCTTACTGATCTATCTTTCTAACTAACTAATCTTTCTTTCTTTCTAACTAATCTTTCTCTCTTTCTAACTAATCTTTCTTCTTTCTTTCTTTCTTTCTTTCTTTCTTTCTTTCTTTCTTTTGTAACTAATCTTTCTTTCTTTCTAACTAATCTTTCTTTCTTTTTAACTAATCTTTCTTTCTTTCTTACTGATCTATCTTTCTTTCTAACTAACTAATCTTTTTCTAACTGATGATCTTTTCTTTCTTTCTTTCTTTCTTTCTTTCTTTCTTTCTTTCTTTCTTTCTAACTAATCTTTCTTCTTTCTTTCTTTCTTTCTTTCTTTCTTTCTTTCTTTCTTTATTTCTTTATAACTAATCTTTCTTTCTTTCTAACTAATCTTTCTTCTTTCTTTCTTTCTTTCTTTCTTTCTTTCTTTCTTTCTTTCTTTCTTTCTAACTAATCTTTCTTTCTTTATAACTAATCTTTCTTCTTTCTTTCTTTCTTTCTTTCTTTCTTTCTAACTAATCTTTCTTCTTTCTTTCTTTCTTTCTTTCTTTCTTTCTTTCTTTTTTACTTTCTAACTAATCTTTCTTTCTTTCTTTCTTTCTAACTAATCTTTCTTCTTTCTTTCTTTCTTCCTGATATTTCTTTCTTTCTTTCTTTCTAACTAATCTTTCTTTCTTTCTTTCTTTCTTTCTTTCTTTCTTTCTTTCTTTCTTTCTTTCTTTCTTTCTAACTAATATTCTTTCTTTCTTTCTTTCTCTCTTTCTAACTAATCTTTCTTCTTTCTTTCTTTCTTTCTTTCTTTCTTTCTAACTAATCTTTTTTCTTTCTTTCTTTCTTTCTTTCTTTCTTTCTTTCTTTCTTTCTTTCTTTCTAACTAATCTTTCTTTCTTTCTAGCTAATCTTTCTTCTTTCTTTCTTTTTTTCTTTCTTTCTTTCTTTCTTTCTTTCTTTCTTTCTAGCTAATCTTTCTACTTTCTTTCTTTCTTTCTTTCTAACTAATCTTTCTTTCTTTCTAAGTAATCCATCTTTCTTTCTTTCTTTCTAACTAGTCTTTCTTTCTTTCTTTTTAACTAATCTATATATCTTTCTTTCTAACTAATCTATCTATCTTTCTTTCTTTTTAACTAATCTATCTATCTTTCTTTCTTTTTAACTAATCTATCTATCTATCTTTATTTTTAACTAATCTATCTATCTCTCTTTCTTTCTAACTAATCCTTCTTTCTTTCTTTCTAACTAATCTTTCTTTCTTTCTTTCTTTCTTTCTAACTAATCTTTCTTCTCTCTTTCTTCTTTCTTTCTTTCTTTCTTTCTTTCTTCTCTCTTTCTTCTTTCTTTCTTTCTTTCTTTTCTTTCTAACTAATCTTTCTTCTTTCTTTCTTTCTTTCTTTCTTTCTTTCTTTCTTTCTTTCTTTCTTTCTTTCTTTCTAACTAATCTTCTTTCTTTCTTTCTTTCTTTCTTTCTTTCTAACTAATCTTTCTTTCTTTCTTTCTTTCTTTCTTTCTTTCTTTCTTTCTTCCTAACTAATCTTTCTTTCTTCCTAATATTTCTTTCTTTTTTCTTTCTTTCTTTCTTTCTTTCTAACTAATCTTTCTTCTTTCTTTCTTTCTTTCTTCCTAATATTTCTTTCTTTTTTCTTTCTTTCTTTCTAACTAATCTTTCTTTCTTTCTTTCTTTCTTTCTTTCTTTCTTTCTTTCTTTCTAACTAATATTCTTTCTTTCTTTCTTTCTTTCTAACTAATCTTTCTTTCTTTCTTTCTTTCTTTGTAACTAATCTTTCTTTCTTTCTTTCTTTCTTTCTAACTAATCTTCTTTCTTTCTTTCTTTCTTTCTTACTTTCTAACTAATCTTTCTTTCTTTCTTTCTTTCTTTGTAACTAATCTTTCTTTCTTTCTTTCTTTCTTTCTAACTAATCTTCTTTCTTTCTTTCTTTCTTTCTTTCTTTCTTTCTTACTTTCTAACTAATCTTTCTTTCTTTCTTTCTTTCTAACTAATCTTTCTTCTTTCTTTCTTTCTTTCTTTCTTTCTTTCTCTCTTTCTAACTAATCTTTCTTTCTTTCTTTCTTTCTTTCTTTATTTCTTTATAACTAATCTTTCTTTCTTTCTAACTAATCTTTCTTCTTTCTTTCTTTCTTTCTAACTGATCTTTTCTTTCTTTCTAACTAATCATTATTTCTTTCTTTCTTTCTTTCTTTCTTTCTTTCTTTCTAACTAATCTTTTTTCTTTCTTTCTTTCTTTCTTTCTTTCTTTCTTTCTTTCTTTCTTTCTTTCTAACTAATCTTTCTTTCTTTCTAGCTAATCTTTCTTCTTTCTTTCTAACTAATCTTTCTTTCTTTCTAAGTAATCCATCTTTCTTTCTTTTTAACTAATCTATCTATCTTTCTTTCTAACTAATCTATCTATCTTTCTTTTTAACTAATCTATCTATCTTTCTTTCTTTTTAACTAATCTATCTATCTTTCTTTCTTTCTAACTAATCTTTCTTTCTAACTAATCTTTCTTTCTTTCTTTCTTACTGATCTATCTTTCTAACTAACTAATCTTTCTTTCTTTCTAACTAATCTTTCTCTCTTTCTAACTAATCTTTCTTCTTTCTTTCTTTCTTTCTTTCTTTCTTTCTTTTGTAACTAATCTTTCTTTCTTTCTAACTAATCTTTCTTTCTTTTTAACTAATCTTTCTTTCTTTCTTACTGATCTATCTTTCTTTCTAACTAACTAATCTTTTTCTAACTGATGATCTTTTCTTTCTTTCTTTCTTTCTTTCTTTCTTTCTTTCTTTCTAACTAATCTTTCTTCTTTCTTTCTTTCTTTCTTTCTTTCTTTCTTTCTTTATTTCTTTATAACTAATCTTTCTTTCTTTCTAACTAATCTTTCTTCTTTCTTTCTTTCTTTCTTTCTTTCTTTCTTTCTTTCTTTCTTTCTTTCTTTCTTTCTTTCTAACTAATCTTTCTTTCTTTATAACTAATCTTTCTTCTTTCTTTCTTTCTTTCTTTCTTTCTTTCTAACTAATCTTTCTTCTTTCTTTCTTTCTTTCTTTCTTTCTTTCTTTCTTTCTTTCTTTCTTTTTTACTTTCTAACTAATCTTTCTTTCTTTCTTTCTTTCTAACTAATCTTTCTTCTTTCTTTCTTTCTTCCTGATATTTCTTTCTTTCTTTCTTTCTAACTAATCTTTCTTTCTTTCTTTCTTTCTTTCTTTCTTTCTTTCTTTCTTTCTTTCTTTCTTTCTAACTAATATTCTTTCTTTCTTTCTTTCTCTCTTTCTAACTAATCTTTCTTCTTTCTTTCTTTCTTTCTTTCTTTCTTTCTAACTAATCTTTTTTCTTTCTTTCTTTCTTTCTTTCTTTCTTTCTTTCTTTCTTTCTTTCTTTCTTTCTTTCTTTCTAACTAATCTTTCTTTCTTTCTAGCTAATCTTTCTTCTTTCTTTCTTTTTTTCTTTCTTTCTTTCTTTCTTTCTTTCTTTCTAGCTAATCTTTCTACTTTCTTTCTTTCTTTCTTTCTAACTAATCTTTCTTTCTTTCTAAGTAATCCATCTTTCTTTCTTTCTTTCTAACTAGTCTTTCTT
>JAROOI010000040.1:0-257500 GCA_030578255.1 Tiaroga cobitis | reverse complement strand
TCTAACTAATCTTTCTTCTTTCTTTCTTTCTTTCTTTCTTTCTTTCTAACTAATCTTTTTTCTTTCTTTCTTTCTTTCTTTCTTTCTTTCTTTCTTTCTTTCTAACTAATCTTTCTTTCTTTCTAGCTAATCTTTCTTCTTTCTTTCTTTCTTTCTTTCTTTCTTTCTAGCTAATCTTTCTACTTTCTTTCTTTCTTTCTTTCTAACTAATCTTTCTTTCTTTCTAAGTAATCCATCTTTCTTTCTTTCTTTCTAACTAGTCTTTCTTTCTTTCTTTTTAACTAATCTATATATCTTTCTTTCTAACTAATCTATCTATCTTTCTTTCTTTTTAACTAATCTGTCTATCTTTCTTTCTTTTTAACTAATCTATCTATCTTTATTTTTAACTAATCTATCTATCTCTCTTTCTTTCTAACTAATCCTTCTTTCTTTCTTTCTAACTAATCTTTCTTTCTTTCTTCCTTTCTTTCTTTCTAACTAATCTTCTTTCTTTCTTTCTTTCTTTCTTTCTTACTTTCTAACTAATCTTTCTTTCTTTCTTTCTTTCTTTCTTTCTTTCTAACTAATCTTTCTTCTTTCTTTCTTTCTTTCTTTTTTTTTCTTTCTAACTAATCTTTCTTTCTTTATAACTAATCTTTCTTCTTTCTTTCTTTCTTTCTTTCTTTCTAACTAATCTTTCTTCTTTCTTTCTTTCTTTCTTTCTTTCTTACTTTCTAACTAATCTTTCTTTCTTTCTTTCTTTCTAACTAATCTTTCTTCTTTCTTTCTTTCTTCCTAATATTTCTTTCTTTTTTCTTTCCTTCTTTCTAACTAATCTTTCTTTCTTTCTTTCTTTCTTTCTTTCTAACTAATATTCTTTCTTTCTTTCTTTCTCTCTTTCTAACTAATCTTTCTTCTTTCTTTCTTTCTTTCTTTCTTTCTAACTAATCTTTTTTCTTTCTTTCTTTCTTTCTTTCTTTCTTTCTAACTAATCTTTCTTTCTTTCTAGCTAATCTTTCTTCTTTCTTTCTTTCTTTCTTTCTTTCTTTCTTTCTAGCTAATCTTTCTACTTTCTTTCTTTCTTTCTTTCTAACTAATCTTTCTTTCTTTCTAAGTAATCCATCTTTCTTTCTTTCTTTCTCTCTAACTAGTCTTTCTTTCTTTCTTTTTAACTAATCTATATATCTTTCTTTCTAACTAATCTATCTATCTTTCTTTCTTTTTAACTAATCTATCTATCTTTCTTTCTTTTTAATTAATCTATCTATCTATCTTTATTTTTAACTAATCTATCTATCTCTCTTTCTTTCTAACTAATCCTTCTTTCTTTCTAACTAATCTTTCTTTCTTTCTTTCTTTCTTTCTTTCTTTCTTTCTAACTAATCTTTCTTCTCTCTTTCTTCTTTCTTTCTTTCTTTCTTTCTTTCTTTCTTCTCTCTTTCTTCTTTCTTTCTTTCTTTCTTTCTTTTCTTTCTAACTAATCTTTCTTCTTTCTTTCTTTCTTTCTTTCTAACTAATCTTCTTTCTTTCTTTCTTTCTTTCTTTCTAACTAATCTTTCTTTCTTTCTTTCTTTCTTTCTAACTAATCTTTCTTTCTTCCTAATATTTCTTTCTTTTTTCTTTCTTTCTTTCTTTCTTTCTTTCTTTCTTTCTTTCTTTCTAACTAATCTTTCTTCTTTCTTTCTTTCTTCCTAATATTTCTTTCTTTTTTCTTTCTTTCTTTCTAACTAATCTTTCTTTCTTTCTAACTAATCTTCTTTCTTTCTTTCTTTCTTTCTTTCTTTCTTTCTTTCTTACTTTCTAACTAATCTTTCTTTCTTTCTTTCTTTCTAACTAATCTTTCTTCTTTCTTTCTTTCTTTCTTTCTTTCTTTCTTTCTCTCTTTCTAACTAATCTTTCTTTCTTTCTTTCTTTCTTTCTTTCTTTCTTTATTTCTTTATAACTAATCTTTCTTTCTAACTAATCTTTCTTCTTTCTTTCTTTCTTTCTAACTGATCTTTTCTTTCTTTCTAACTAATCATTATTTCTTTCTTTCTTTCTTTCTTTCTAACTAATCTTTTTTCTTTCTTTCTTTCTTTCTTTCTAACTAATCTTTCTTTCTTTCTAGCTAATCTTTCTTCTTTCTTTCTAACTAATCTTTCTTTCTTTCTAAGTAATCCATCTTTCTTTCTTTTTAACTAATCTATCTATCTTTCTTTCTAACTAATCTATCTATCTTTCTTTTTAACTAATCTATCTATCTTTCTTTCTTTTTAACTAATCTATCTATCTTTTTTCTTTCTAACTAATCTTTCTTTCTAACTAATATTTCTTTCTTTCTTTCTTACTGATCTATCTTTCTAACTAACTAATCTTTCTTTCTTTCTAACTAATCTTTCTCTCTTTCTAACTAATCTTTCTTCTTTCTTTCTTTCTTTCTTTCTTTCTTTCTTTCTTTTGTAACTAATCTTTCTTTCTTTCTAACTAATCTTTCTTTCTTTCTAACTAATCTTTCTTTCTTTCTTACTGATCTATCTTTCTTTCTAACTAACTAATCTTTTTCTAACTGATGATCTTTTCTTTCTTTCTTTCTTTCTTTCTTTCTTTCTTTCTTTCTTTCTTTCTAACTAATCTTTCTTCTTTCTTTCTTTCTTTCTTTCTTTCTTTATTTCTTTATAACTAATCTTTCTTTCTTTCTAACTAATCTTTCTTCTTTCTTTCTTTCTTTCTTTCTTTCTTTCTAACTAATCTTTCTTTCTTTATAACTAATCTTTCTTCTTTCTTTCTTTCTTTCTTTCTTTCTAACTAATTTTCTTTCTTTCTAACTAATCTTTCTTTCTTTCTAACTAATCTTTCTTTCTTTCTAACTAATCTATCTTTCTTTTTTCTTTCTAACTAATCTTTCTTTCTTTCTAACTAATCTTTCTTTTTTTTCTTTCTAACTAATTATCTTTCTTTCTTTCTTTCTTTCTTTATAATTAATCTATCTTTCTTTTTTCTTTCTTTCTTTACAACTAATGTCTTTCTTTCTTTCTTTCTTTCTTTCTTTCTTACTGATCTATCTTTCTTTCTATCTTATCTTTCTTTTTTTCTAACTAATCTTTCTTTCTTTCTTTTTGCCTAATCTTTCTTTCTTTTTACCTAATCTTTCTTTCTTTTTACCTAATCTTTCTTTCTTTTTTCTTTCTTTCTTTCCAACTAATCTTTCTTTCTTCTTTTTTACTGATCTATCTTTCTTTCTATCTTATCTTTCTTTCTGTCTTTCTAACTAATCTTTCTTTATTTCTTTCTAACTAATCTTTTCTTTCTTTCTAACTAATCTTTCTTTCATTCTTTCTAACTAATCCATCCTTCTTTCTTTCTGACTAATCCATCTTTCTTTCTAACTAATCAATCTTTCTTTCTTTCTAACTAATCTTTCTTTCTTCTTTCTTTCTTTCTAACTAATCTTTCTTTCATTCTTTCTAACTAATCTTTCTTCTTTTCTTCTAACCCTACTGACTATAATCTGGACGTCCGTTGACATCCAGAAATGGTCCATAAATGACGTGAATAAAGATGTCCAATCTGGCCATTATCTAAACGTCCACTGACAGCCATAACTAGTTGAGAAAAGACGTTCATACTGACTATAATCTGGACGTCCGTTGACAACCAGAAATGGTCCATAAATGACGTGAATAAAGATATCCAATCTGGCCATTATCTTAACGTCCACTGACAGCCAAAACTAGTTGAGAAAAGACGTTCATACTGGCTATAATCTAGACGTCCGTTGACATCCAGAAATGGTCCATAAATGACGTGAATAAAGATGTCCAATCTGGCCATTATCTAAACGTCCACTGACAGCCATAACTAGTTGAGAAAAGACGTTCATACTGGCTATAATCTGGACGTCCAATTGACATCCAGAAACAGTCCATAAATGACTTGAATAAAGCTGTCAAATCTGGCCATTATCTTAACGTCCACTGACACCCAGAACTAGTTGAGAAAAGACGTTCATACTGACTATAATCTGGACGTCCGTTGACATCCAGAAACAGTCAATAAATTACGTAAATAAAAGATGTCCAATCTGGCCATAATCTAAACGTCCACTGACAGCCAGAACTAGTTCAGAATAGATGTTCATACTGCACTTTAAAAAAAAAAATCCTAATTTTACAGTAAATAACTTCCTATTTTCATCATTGTTCATGTGTGTTCAATTCGTAAATACGATCTTTATGACATGTCTTGAATGCATCAATAGCTCTATTTTAGGGACAATCCTTACAAACAATCATTGCTAAAATACATTACAGACTGTCACAGTGAGAAGATCTTTGTCCTTTATCAATGCTAAAGACCTAACCACTGCAGACAACACCTTGGAGTATCCATGCTGTTAAATAAAAGTCTGTAGACAAAGGTTAAGGTTAGGGTTAACCCCTTAATTTCTAACCCCCGGTTTCACAGACAGGGTTTAGATATAAAGCCAGGATTAGGCCTTAGTTAAATTTGGGCATTCAATTATAGCTTTTAAAAATGTACCTTAGAAGAAAAAAACATTACATTTACATTACATTTACATTTAGTCATTTAGCTGACGCTTTTATCCAAAGCGACTTACAATTGCTATATATGTCAGAGGTCGCACGCCTCTGGAGCAACTAGGGGTTAAGTGTCTTGCTCAGGGACACATTGGTGTCTCACAGTGGATTCAAACCCGGGTCTCTCACACCAAAGGCATGTGTCTTATCCACTGCGCCATCACCACCCATTACTGGTGTGCATCTTGAGACAAAACAATGGCAATGACATAAGATATGTCAGTATAGCCTACAAGTTGCTTTCAGGTAACAGCTCAAACGTGCATTTTAGTCTGGACTACAGGCTTAAGCCTTGCCTGTGAAACCCAGGGTATTATGTTGTAACTTAATTATGCCAATGTTAGCAAGTGTTGCGTTGGACAGAGGGATTAACCCTAAACCAACATGTTGTGTAACAGTACCACAAAGCATGTTGACATTTATTAGGCATTAGAGTGTTTCTAAAGGAAAGGTCAAGAATTTGTGAAAGTGCAAAAGGGTCATTATGGGTCACATGAATGTAACTCTAATGTCACCACCATGATACCAATCCATTAGTTTTTTACATACGTCATACAGAATTGTATGGTTCTGCGTCGACGTACGTTCTGGAGCGACGCCGCCTGCGTGTAGTTGACGCTATAAGTATATGCATCTTGGCTATTGGTTTTTGTATCCCTGTCAATATCACGATTGTGTATTGCATTCAACCTTCTCTACACAATTTAATTATTTTGGTCACCTTGCTCTTTTAAACTTTCACTTAGGCAGGTCAGTCAGCATGGGGAAAGCAGTGGCAGGATGACTTTACTGATTTTCTATGATCTGATCATCTCTGAGAAGTATAGGCCTATAGGATACAGGCAGGTTGGCACACATTGACGTCCTTCAAACACAAGGCGAGGAATAAACCAAACTGTCAATAACTGATAACATGTGAGTTATAGCCACATTCATTTTGGGAACTGGGAATATGGCTAGGGCAGACGGTGATATGTTTCTTCCAGTGGTCTATTTATTCTAAAGTTTTATATAAAATTATATTTATATTCTAGAAAAAGTGATTCATTTATTGTATTCTTTATTCGTCATTGTATTTATTTGAGGGTGATGGGTAAATGTCCACTTATTGGGCCTTAAGTGCTCTTTGAAGGCATGTGGTTCCAAAAGAGCTGTTCTGACCACCTTGACCCCTTCAGCAACATATGGGACCAAGCCAAAATATAAAATCAATTTCACCCATTATAGCTACTCCTCCAAATGTCAGCCTTAGTTAAATTTGTCAATTTATAATAGCTTATATTGTTTTGCTGTTATTTCTTTCCATTTTTTATTATGTGTATGCTGCCTAGTAAAATTATATTTAAAAAGTGATAAGCATAGATGTTTTTCGGATATTTATTATTTGTTTGTTATTTCGGATTTTTCTTTCGTTTAAGTGGTGGAAAAGGCGGTTTTATTGGGTACACCTTCCGGTTTCAAGAAGATCGTGATATCCCTCCTCGATCCCCTATGAAAAACAGTTCTTCCTTTATAGTGATAATAAATAATAGGGACTGTGTCAAGTATACATTATTTTGAACAAATGTTTTAACTTTTATAACATGATACTGAGATTTTTTATAATGATCAAACATGCTCGGAATACAAGTTTCTCCGATTCTGTGGCGGACGGATATGTGACTGTAGTCCGCCGCGCAGCATGCTCCGCATTCCGCACCAAGGTCTTCGTCTCGTGTCGCTGTCTCGTGTTGCACTTGAGTCGACGTCCCCATCAACAAGGACTTTGTAAGTATGTTATAATATGGTAATACTAATAGTGAGTGATTCCCGAAATTTTATCATAAAGTTTTTTTCGTTAGTCCCAGTTGGTTCAGTTAACGTAAGTAATTCAAATGTTTTTTCCTCTAAATAGACGTGCTAGCTACTTAAGATAGCTTAGTTGCCAAGGAAGGCCGTCTTCGTCTCGTGTCGCTGTCTCGTGTTGCACTTTAGTCTACGTCCCCATCAACGACTTTGTAAGTATGTTATAATATTGGTAATACTAATAGTGAGTGATTTCCTAAATGTTATCTTAAAGTTTTTTCGTTAGTGCCAGTTGGTCCAGCTAAATGTTTTTTCCTCTAAATGGATGTGCTAGCTACTTAAGCTAGCTTAGTTGCCAGCAATGAGCCTCAAACCTTTCTATGGCAAGCCGTTTTAAAATTTAATCATTTAACTTAAACCGACTAGTATCTATTTTCATGCTATAATGTTACATATGTTTTTCTATACTAGTATCTATTCCAACCTAGTGGTTATTCTTGAGTAGTCAGAACAGCCACTGTGGAGTTCAATAGTAACAAAAGAATAGCTACTAGTCACTATCAAAATAAGTACTAGTATCTAATGAATAAGTACTAGTATCTAATAAATAAGAATAGTATCTAATGAATAAGTACTAGTAATAAATAAGAATAGTATCTAATGAATAAGTACTAGTATCTTTAAAAAGGTACTAGTACCTAAAGAATAAGCACTAGTACCTAAAGAATAAGCACTAGTACCTAAATTATAAGCACTAGTATCTAAAGAATAAGCACTATCTAAAGAATAGGCACTAGTATCTAAAGAATAGGCTCTAGTATCTAAAGAATAAGCACTATCTAAAGAATAGGCACTAGTATCTAAAGAATAGGCACTAGTATCTAAAGAATAGGCACTAGTATCTAAAGAATAAGCACTATCTAAAGAATAGGCACTAGTATCTAAAGAATAGGCACTAGTATCTAAAGAATAGGCACTAGTATCTAAAGAATAGGCACTAGTATCTAAAGAATAGGCACTAGTATCTAAAGAATAGGCACTAGTATCTAAAGAATAGGCACTAGTATCTAAATAATAAGCACTAGTCCCTAAAGAATAAGCACTAGTAGCTAAAGAATAAGCACTAGTAGCTAAAGAATAAGCACTATCTAAAGAATAGGCACTAGTATCTAAAGAATAGGCACTAGTACCTAAAGAATAAGCACTAGTAGCTAATGAATAAGCACTAGTACCTAAAGAATAAGCACTAGTACCTAAAGAATAAGCACTAGTAGCTAATGAATAAGCACTAGTACCTAAAGAATAAGCACTAGTACCTAAAGAATAAGCACTAGTAGCTAATGAATAAGTACTAGTATCTGAAGAATAGGCACTAGTACCTAAAGAATAAGCACTAGTCGCTAATGAATAAGTACTAGTACTTAATGGAATAGATACTAGTATCTAAAAAATAAGTACTAGTTGCATGAAAATAGAGACTAGTCGGTTGAAATTATTAAATGTTAAAACGGCTTGCCATATAGTATCTAATAAGTAGGGGTGTAACGGTTAACAAAATTCACGGTTCGGTTCAATACGTTACACTTGTGTCACGGTTCCGTACGTTTTCGATACAGCAAAAAGAAAGAAATGGCAGAGAAATTTCCTTGATTTTTTTTATTTATTCTTTTTTTATTAAAACTCAAATCATAAAGTATGATATTTTTTACTTTGAACAATGATGGAGCTATAATTGACTCTTCTTAGGAGCATATAATACAAAACAACTCCTTGGAAAAAATGAAATGTAATATTTTGCACTTATAATCAAATGTTTATTTTAGTTCAGATTAACATTTGAGGGCAACAATAGAGATGTAACGGTGATAATATTCTCCCACCGGTTAATCGACTTGTGACAACACCGGTAATATCGGTTTCATCGGGTGGGAGGAGCGATGTAAAAAAAAAAATGAAAATATGAATAAAACTACATAAAAAATATGAATAACACTCCAGGTCTCCGCACCAGTCACGTAACTGAAAACTAATGAAAGCCGTGTGACCGGCCAACCGGTAAAAAAAAAACATTACAGAAATTATTCCCTCTGATTTTCTATTTCATTTATACAGTTTGACTACTGAAGTACAGCCTGTAACTGAAGATGTGAAATTCTCTAATAAATGCCTTACATTGCCTCCCCTGGAGGAGTTATATATAACGAAAAGGACTGATGAATATGAAATGTTTATGGACGATCTCTTAGTTGCCCAGCTCCAGAGGAACCACGCCAAAGCCCTGCGCAAAGCCAAGAAAAAGGACAAAAGAAAGAAGAAGGCGACCGTTGACCCTACAACACGACTTGGTCTGGCAGAGCAGGAAGATGATAACAACCATTCGGAAAATGGAACAACTGAACAAGCAACTGATGCATGTTGTAAAGAAGTTTGTGTTAGTGAGTCAACTTAAATGTCCCAAATGTGAGATGCTAGATGTGCAGGAGAAAGTTGCATCTCTAGAGATGCAACTTTGCCCTGCTATCTAAGATGTTATTTTTAGTTTGCAATTTTTCCTTTGCGCTGCTATTGCACAAGCTACACAGGTGTTGCAACTGTGACCTTTATGCATAGATAAGGTAACGCTTCTTAAGAGGCCATTGTGAGGCCAGAGGCAGGATGTGGTTTTCACACCTGCAGGCAGAAAAAAACAGTAGAATAACGCTTAGCTCATGCATGTAGAGCCTTAGAAGAATAACGATTTTTCTTTTGCTCAACAACAAGTGCCAATGTTTCCTACCTTTTTACTTACCTTTTAAGGAATTAGTACTGAACTAGGACTGCCTCCCCCAATGCTTAAGGACGGCCCCAATCAAGTAGTATAAAAGATTATGTTTCCTGTTTTTCGGGGCCGCAACTTTTCGAGGTGAAGACTATATACGCTTTTCTTTTATTTTTCTGTATTTTTGAATCTATTGTCTTTGTATTATTCTGAAATGTTTTGAGTAAAACGAAACCACAAGTTTGGTGATTCGAAAACTTCTTAAAAGCAGACTCAGAGTGATTTTTTCCTAAAAATATCTTTATGGGAATAGAAATATTTTATACTAAGCAAAGAGTCTTGTGACACGAACCCAGAACTGAGCTGGTAAGGACACCGCCGAGGATCCTATTCCACCTCCCCACGTCGAGAACCATCAGGTGAGCATATGATGAAAATTTGATTCAGATTGTATGTGGATGATATGAGGATGGTTGATAGGGATTACAGCGGTATAAAAACACAACACTACTCGCAGCATTCTCGCATGCGCTCAGAGCTCGTGTGAATTGCACATATAAAATGAAGTTAACGAACAACCTCGATCCATCAGGAAACGCCACGGTCGCTGAATTTCACTGCGCTTCATTAAGAGTTTTTCTTTTGCGTGAAGAAGCCGTTCGCCGGAGATGTGTTAAAAGATCGGAGTGCATTCATGATTATTAGGCTACCGGTTTAATAATCCTCCTGGCGCTGACTCTGAGTGAGTAATTTACTCTCTTAACTTTGTTCTTTGATTAACATTAATGACATTTTAAGACCGGCCGCTGCTGACAGAGACGCCATCTGACACGCGTCCCATTTTCTCACAAATCTCTATTTTAGACTTTATTTAAATCATGTAAGACTGCTCTTATGAGGACACTCGACAAAACGGACATTTTGGCCATGTTATGGTTTGTTCATGACCGAAAGAGAACTCGATAGGCGACTGACGCAAGTCTTTTCTGTGGGTTGTGTGTGTGTAATAGGCAGGACAGCGCGGTCTCTTTAGTCTTGTCGCGCTTGAACGGTTTAAAAGCATTCACATTAATAAGAGCGTGATCATACAACGCTAGTCAATTGCGTTAAATATTTTTAACGCTTTAAACTTTTTTTTTTTTTTTTTGTGGTGTCGCGTTTGGCAAGTGATGAAACCGGTGTTGTGACTGAACACCGTGTAACACCAGTAACATCGACTATCGTAGCAAGCAATTTTATTCATAATGTCGAAATAAAACCGACGTAACGTTACTTGAAGGCATTATAGGCTACTATTCCTGCCAAACTTCCAAAGTTAGTTAGTTTTACTACAGTAAATCCATGGTGAATGTTGCTGATCTGTGGACACTGGATAGTTCATTCATGGCACAATGTTTCTTCCTGGTTTCCACGTTAGCGTCGTTTGATCAGTTAATAACGGAGAAATGTGAATGCTTCTCACTAGATCTTGCAGCGATGTTATTACTTCAGTGGCAAATTCAAATGCTTTCTTCGCTGGATCTCTTATTAGCGCTGTGTAGTAACAGTGTCGCTTGATCAAGATCGGCTTGCGCTGCTTTTGTCCAAACTGATAAACGGTCCGTCAACCTCACAATAACGAATAGCGCAGTTTCGTTCTGCTTACATTACGTTTGCCGTCTCGCACATTATGAGCGGGCTTGCCACGCGCCTATATTTTAAATAACAAAATTTTGGTCGTTTGCAATGTGTATCGAACACCGAACTGAAAGACTCGTACCGAACGGTTTAATATGAATACGTGTATCGTGACACCCCTAATATATATATATATATATATATATGTGTCTGTGTGCATATATATGTGTATGTATACGGTAGACACACACCCCTGTAAAAGAATAAAAAAGAATAGCAGACATTTAGCTTAAGTGGCGAAGATAAAAATCTTTGGCATAATTTTCTTTGTTATTTTCTCTTGTGTTTTGTTGTTTTATTAACACTAAAGGGACAGTTCCTCCCAAAAAATGTAATTGTCATAATTTACTCTCTTAAGTTGTTTTAAACCCGATTAAAGGAGAACTCCGGCGCAAAATGAACCTTTGGTCTAATTACACATTGTTACCTAGTCAACCGTTATCTGAGATTTGTTTTCATGATTATCGAATGTAAATAGTTTTATCTCTAAAAACAGTTTAGCCTATAAAGCTAGTATAACGCTAGTATATTGGGCATTGAGTAATGACAAATAAAAATCGCTTGTTAATACCACTAACAAGGCTCAAAATAGCCCCACACTAACACGGTAGCATGATGAGGGTCCCTACCTTCAAACCGAAGCATTGAGAACTTTGTCAGTGTCCAGACAGTTTAATAAGAAGATATTTTATACATACAGTCAACTTCGCGTATACAGGCAGAAGCCATCTTTGAAAAACAGTCGATCTACGAACGCCGATCCAAGTGCGCTGAACTGTGTAGAATCTCATATGGTCCGTTGTTTCCAGAAGGATATGTACACGTAGCCTACTGTTCGCGCTCACCTTATCACAATTTATAGCTCGTTCACATCTCACCAGCGCACTTGGATCGGCGTTCGTAGATCGACTGGTAGAGACTGTTTTTCAAAGATGGCTTCTGCCTGTATACGTGAAGTTGACTGTATGTATAAAATATCTTCTTATTAAACTGTCTGGACACTTACAAAGTTCTCAATGCTTCGGTTTGAAGGTAGGGACCCTCATTATGCTACCGTGTTAGTGTGGGGCTATTTTGAGCCTTGTTAGTGGTATTTACAAGCGATTTTTATTTGTCATTACTCTATGCCCAATATACTAGCGTTATAGGCTAAACTGTTTTAGAGATAAAACTATTTATATTCGATAATCATGAAAACAAATCTCAGATAATGGTTGACTAGGTAACAATGTGTAATTAGACCAAAGGTTCATTTTAGGGATGGGCATTTTTCAAAAATATTGCATTCGAATATTCGGGCTCATAAAAATCGAATATTCGTTTATTTAAATGACGTTTAATGAAAAAGACGTTATTTTTTAAGTTACATTTTTTTTCACGTTTTTGTCACCATTTCTGAACAAGCTTACAATTAGGCAATATACACAACAAGCTTACAATATATGTTGAAGTTTTCTTTTAGTTGAAAACATTAAACAGTAGGTCTATGTGTAAACAAAAAATATAAAAAACAAAAGCATTAATAAAAGCATGCTTAGCAGCGCGAACGGGGAAAAACGCCTAGTAAAGCAGATTGCGCCAGATATCGTACAGAACGTACACACACACACACACGCGAGTCAGCATATGATTATCGTGTTTATATTGTTTCACGTTTTTATTGAGAAAAACAATATCCACAGAGGGAGAAAAGGCGCTTTGCTGACAGACGCTTCAGAGACACAAAGATAACGGTGTTCTAAGTTTCTCACAGCACTTTGCGTTTTCTGTTCTTAAACCTGTCTCCCTCAACGAAACCTAAAGGAAGTATATGTCTCAAAATCATTTTGCTATAAGATAAGTTATCATCTCGGATCACGCGGGGTCCAGCTGCGCTTACCTGCAGTCGTGAATGCAGTGAATGGACAGCTGTCTTTCCTCATTCGACTGTTTGGATTTCATGTGATTTCTCATTGTGTTGATGATATTATAACTCAGATTAATTAATTAATTCGATCAAAAGTAATTCCATTTAGTAAGATCATTTTCAAGTAATTCCAAACTTCGCGAGTCAGACGACAACATTATGTGATCAAATACACACAACTTGTTAAACACGCTCCACAGCGCCACCCAGTGCATTTAATTATAACTGCGAGTTAGTGCTTGGGATTTATCATGGATTCACTGCATTTACGGCCAGCAAAGCAATGTAGTAAAATTCGAATAGTATTTTATTTTTCGAATAATAATTACAGATCGAAAATTCGAATATTCGTGCACATCCCTAGTTCATTTTGCGCCGGAGTTCTCCTTTAAGTTTTTTTTTTCTGTTGAAAAAACCCCCACTAAAGACAACAGCACACCAAATATGCATACACTTTATTCTATCTAACTTATTTGTAACTGTGAACTCGTGAACCGGTATCTGCGTATAAAAAACAGATGAAGCATCTCTAGTGTGTGTGTGTGTGTGTGTGCGCACGAAAAATATTTAATATTACTGGATTTTGTTTTGACACTTTCAACTTAAGGGTTACAGATGGCTTATTTAAGAATGTGGAGAAAACGTAAAGCAGACATCAATGAACTTCTCCAGTCTGACGATGACAATGCGGTGACAATCGACAACGCAGTGACGACAAATGATAGAGAGGAAACAACCAATGATGATGGTGGAAGCAATACTGATGACCACAGCAGCAGTGTGACCACTGATGGTTCAGACTTTGACACAGACACCGGAATGTGTGACTCAGATTTGGAGATTTTGAATCCCGAACCAGAGGTCCAAGTTAGAAACCTAGGCGATGACTTGCGAGAGTGGAGTACAAGACACCAAATTACTAATAGGTCCCTAAATGAATTATTGCAGATTCTAAGGGATCATGGACATGTACTCCCCAAAGATGCACGCACATTACTAGCCACTCCTCAAGTCATTGACAGCCATTCAAAATGCAATGGCCAGTATATATACTATGGCTTGGAGGGGGGCATTTCCCGTGTACTGTGTCAAAATGATGCTTTCAGACAACAACACAGTACGGTCAGTTTGGATGTCAACATTCATGGACTACCAATCTTTAAAAGTAGTAAAGTCCAGTTCTGGCCAATACTGGTGACATTTAGCAATTTCAGTCCATTTATTGTGGCATTATACTGTGGGGAAAGCAAGCCTGAGCCCCTTGATGAATATCTCCATGACTTTTTGGAGGAGTTCAATAATCTCCAACAGAATGGCCTGGTGTTTCATGAGAAAAAGTATGCCGTAAATGTTCGTACTTTTGTATGTGATGCACCGGCAAGAGCATATTTAAAATGCATTAAAGGTCATACTGCATATGACAGTTGTGAGAGGTGCCAAGTGAAAGGACAGTATTTTGAAAGAAGAGTTGTCTTTAATCAGCTGACATCCACCTTGCGCACAGATGAAGCATTTAGTCAGTTAGAGTATTCCCGCCATCAAAATGGGTCTAACCCTTTAATAGCTGCTGGGATTCCCTGTGTCAGTGCCTTTGTTTTAGATTATATGCATATGATTTGCTTGGGTGTTGTTAGGCGGCTGTTGGTGTATCTGACTAGAGGCCCAAAACTGTGTAGGATCTCTGTGAGACAGAAAATGGAAATCTCACAAAAACTGAACATGCTACGAGGCCAGATGCCCAGTGAGTTTGCGCGACAGCCCCGTGGCCTTCAGGAGTTGGACAGGTGGAAAGCCACAGAGTTCCGTCAGTTTCTTCTTTACACGGGACCCATAGTACTCAAAAATACTGTCTCCTCACAGCTGTATGATCATTTTGTGACATTGACCGTGGCAGTATCCATCATGCTGGACTCAGATGACAGGACAAGAGCTGCCTATTTGGATTTTTCTGCTGAACTGATGAGGCACTTTGTGTCTAGCTGCCCTGCACTCTATGGAAAAACATTTACAGTGTACAATGTACATGCCCTGTTACACATCCATGAAGATGTCTCTCGTTTCAGGTGCTCTTTAAATGACATATGTTGCTTTCCATATGAGAACTATTTGCAGCAGATCAAAAGATTGGTCAGGACTGGCCAAAATCCATTAGCGCAGGTGTCCAAACGCCTGGTCGAAATCGAACATGCCCAGGGAAATTCCAGTGCACAGCCTAAAGCCAAGCCCCAAATGTACATTTCATCAAAAAGGAGAGACAGCTGCTTCCTTCTGGAAGATGAGAGCTTTGCTTTTGTTCAAGAGAGGAGGGGAGATGGGACAGTTGTTTGCGATGTGGTAAAACAGAGACACACTGTCAACCTGTTTGACAAACCATGTCCATCAAAGCTCTTGAACATTGCTTACATAGGGAATGGCCGTAGATTTAGAAGAAAAGAAGTCAAGGAAAGAGACCTTGGTCGAAAAGTAGCCTGTCTACCTTTCAACAATGGCTCTGTCATGATTCCTCTGCTGCATGGCATTGAACATTCATGATGAAGATTGGCAAGACATAAAGTACGTTGGGTATATACTGGGTATGTATATAATATAGGGCTGCATGATTTGGGAAAAATGTCATTGTCAATATTGCGATTGTGATATTATAAACAAATGGTTTCATGAGTCAACTTGCTTGGTTCTCAAGTAAAATGCACACACAGATTAGTGATAATGCTGAAATCTAGAAACAAGCAACAACTAAATGCACAGAGTTTTCAAATTTAAAAGTGTATTTTTTTAAATTCAATATTGACATCTTTACATTACTGCAGGCTTGTTATTTGTCTCAATAGTACAACAGTAAAAAAGAGATGTCATATTTACCTGTGCCCTTACTGTCTAACTGGTAGCCCTTGCCTTTCTATGTACCGAAATTGAATAAAGTTATACAACAGCCTGCACTGCATAAATTATAAATGAAATATTGACAAATCCTTATTAAAGCTACAAAAGTTATTTAGTCAAGAGCAGTGAGTAATGTTCACTGTTCTCTTTGTTCTTTGATAAACTTTACTGACCAAGATAATTAGTGGCTACTGTCTCTTTAAGACCAGCCACTGCTGGCAGAGACGCGGATCTCTCACGCGCCTCATTCTCTCACAATAATGATTGATTGATCGTATGATTGTGCAGCACTAATGTGTATATATATATAAACATTCATTTATTTATTATATTCATTTTTGTTGCAGGTTATGCTTTTCGTCAGAGCCGTTTGGAATGAAAATGGGAAGGAAATGGAGGGGACCATCCCAGATGCCTGGGTTAATGTAGCTGAGAAAACCCTTCGATGGCCAAAGACGAGGGCAAAATATTGTTTTGACAACCATGTGGCTCCTAAGGAGGACTGGGAAACTTTCCCATTGTTGAAAGTGAAATTTACCTCAGGTAACCTCTTATATTTTGATACAATGGTAGAACAAATGTGAGAAGTTATGTGGACTATACATTGATATAATTGTCTTTGCAGAAAGTCTCCATGAGTGTGAGGAGTATGATCAAACCAGCCATGCTGAACAATGTGAAGATGAAGACGAAGAGGTTGTAGTGAAAAAGAGGATGAAAAAAACAAAAAGTTTTGAAGATTTTGTTGAAGGTATGTCCCCATCACTGGTTGAATAGTGAAAACATGCAAACTCATGTTACAATTGTAATGTGTTTTTTAATATTAAAAGGATCGGACCTGTCTGAGGCGACTGCTGAGGGGGAGGAAAAAGAGAGGAAAGGAGGTACAGAAATGTTTCTTGTGGCATTAATTTAATGTGTATTGAAATGATGCCTGTGCTCAGTACAAAATTAAGTAAACTGTTTGTTCATTTTTTTATACCCCTTATTTACTGATAAGATGCCAGTCCTGTGATTCCAGTCTTTCCCACCCCACCAATCAAAAAGTCAAAGAATGGTGAGTTGTTGCTAAGATGACCATGCGCATTTTAACCAGATTCATATTTTAAGTATTTGTATTAAACTATGTCTATCTTTGTTGTCAGTGGGCCGCGACAGATCAAATAGTGGTGAGTAGAGTCAATCTTCCTATTTAATACCATTCAAATTTCATTTTTCTTTTAATATTCGAATATTTAATGCTCAAATGCAGCCTGTACTTCACTATTATGCATTAACAACCCTGTAATGAAATTATCATAATTATATAATTATCTAACGAGTGTATTGAAGCGGCTCTCTTGTAAAGGGCTAATGGTGCTCGGTTAGCACAATTACAGCATGTTTGAAAGCACAGCTGAAAAGATTTGTCATAAACTAACAATAGTGTTAACCACGATGCTAACGGCATTGCTAATTAAGCCAAGCAGTGCTGTCACTACCATTTTAGTGAGTTGATACTAGGGCTGGGCGATATGGAGCAAAAAATATATCTCGATATATTTTGCTATATCTCGATATACGATATATATCTCGATATCTTTACAGGAAAAATAACCCAACAAAAACTAATGCAAAAACAAATATGCCAAATACCACAGTTTTTTTTTTTATTGGAGTGCAAAGAGGTAGGCAGTTCATGTAGTCCAAAGTGCTTCTGCGACATAAAAAAAAAAAAATCCCTGTATACAAAAATAATAATTGTATACAAATTAATTGCTGTATACAAAAATAATTGCCACCTGTCCCGTTTTACCGGGATTGTCATCCTTTTTAATAACATGTGCCGGGAAATGTATCGTTTTCGAAAGGCTGTGTGAATGTTCAAACCATGGTTCAAACCGTGTAGCGTGCGCACGGCAGAGAGGGAAAGAGAGCGAGAGACCTTGCGTGTGTTTGCTAGTGTGCGTGTGTGCCTCAAGAAGTGCATAAGACAGCATTTAAGACGATCTTTTTAGACGAGTTCTGTAGCCTCCGGGCTCGTTGCGGGCGCCGCCATGTTGAATGAGACAACACGCGAGGGGAGGGGGAACAAAAACAAGGAGGCGGGGGCGAGCACAGCGCAGAGAAGACAAAGCGGCGAAATCAGAATTAAATATAAACAATATATCGATAAATACGATATGTCAAAATCCATATCGTGTTTAAAAAATATCTCGATATATTTTAAATATCGAGATATTTCCCACCCCTAGTTGATACGCAACCTGTTTCTTGCTGATTGTGATGTTAATGAGAATCAGCTATTAGAAGGTAATATATGAAGTCGAAGCCAACTCTGACAGCTGTAGTGCAGCTAACCTTAACTTTAGCTGTCTCCATGAAGCTCCCAGCTAAACTTCTTTAACTCGCAATGTAGTGAGGAAAAAATAATTAGCTGACTAATGATAACAAACTTTTTGGCTCGGTGGATGACAATTTTAAAGTTATTGTTAAAGCTATTTCCCATTCTCAGCCGCAGCCTGTCACTCCCCCCTGTACTAACGTTACTCGGTACATAACGTTAGCTCAGTAATCTAAAGACCTCAGATTGCCTTGTGTTTCTCACTCTCGCTAACTTGAATTGACTTGAATTGTTCATAAAACGTGACATGAGAAAAGCATTTTGTAATTTCAGGATTCAAATAGTATTTTTCTTTACTATTCAAATTATATTTGACTTTTAAGAATTCGTTCCAAATGCCCTGGTGGTGAGTTTACTTTTTATTGTTAGAATACCAAATCAGCATGCATGTAATCACTACTGTGATCACACGATATTAGGAAAATATCTAATTGCAATTATTTTGACTGATATTGCAATTGTGATATGATTCACGATATTGGAGGGAATGATCATTTTTGTACACAAAAATCACGGTTCGGTATGTACCTCGGTTTTAAAGTCACGGTTCGGTACGTTTTCGATACAGCAAAAAGTAAGAAATGCCAGAGAAATTTCCTATTTGTTAAAAGAAAAAATATTTTTTAAATAAGTGTGAGTTTTCCTACATCTTGAAACTTTCAGGTTTATAAATGGGTGTCATCTTTGAAGGATGAACAAATAATGTTTTGGTCATCACATTAAAAATCACATTTAAATATATGAAGAGTTCAGATGCAAAAGCCATTTGAAATTTTCTTCTAGAATGATAATTTTTATCAAGCTTGTATATTTAAGTTCAGTAATTTCAATGAAGATTACCTATTAATTGTCATTTGAGTGAAATTACTGAACTTAAATATACAAGCTTCATAAAAATGATCATTCTAGAAGAAGATTTCAAATGGCTTTTGCATCTGAACTCTTCATATATTTATTTATATAATATTTGAGTTTTGAAGTGCTGGAAAAAGATGTGTGAAGTACTTGAAAGCATTTCACTATTCCAGCCAAACTGGTTACAGTTAGTGTTACTATATTAAATCCATGGTGAATGTTGCTGGTCTGTGGACGTAAAGTATTACTAGTTCATTCACGGCACAATGTTTCTCCTGGTTTCCACGTCAGCGCTGTTTGATCTAATAGAGATCTACGGTTAATAACGGAGAAATGTGAATGCTTCTCACTAGATCTCGCAGCGATGTTATTACTTCAGTGGTGAATTCAAATGTTTTCTTCACTGGATCTTAGCGCTGTGTTGTAACAGTGTCGCTTGATCGAGATCGGCTCGCGCTGCACAGATGTTGCTGGTCCGAACTGCGATCCGTGAAGCACACAGGCCTGATAGCGCTCCGGCGCCACGCCGGATTTCCGGCGTACAGACGTGTCTGCGAGAAAAAAAAATCAGGTTCGCGTAATCTGACAATTCCAGACCTGCCAACCTGTACGCATTTTGCGTAGTGGATACGATTTTTGACCTCAAAGTACGCTGGTACGATTTGTCTCTCTAAACTACGCAAAAATCTGGTGACGCTTCTGTGCACGGGCAGTCCTCAAATCAAGCAAAAGAAGCGGAGTTCGCCCAATCATAGCGCTGGGTTCATTCCCGAAATAGCAAGTGGAGATGATTGACAGATGCGTAAGGCCTATCATTAAAAAGAGACTGAAAATCGACAGAAGGATCCCGCTTCCACTCCCGCACGCGCCGTCTGACTGAGTTCATAAGCGAGGACATAGTCACGGTTCTTCTGACTCCTGAAGGTAAACGGGATGTTGTGGATATGGAAAGTTGAAATAGTGTTTTTTAGTTAACTTAATCTGGATTCGATTATCACACGGGAGTGATCGCATGGATTATTTTAAAATACTCCGTCAGGTCACTCAGATAAGAGGAAAACATCATTCAGCCACGCAAATTATAAAATGCTTAAGTATTGATGAACAATAAATCTAAATAAAATTAAAATCGCTTTGTCTTAGTGATTATGAAAGTTCTGTGATTTGTGGATAGGCTAGCCTACTGATAAACGCGAGTTTGGAGAAACCGGCGTTATATTTATTTATTCATTCAGTGTTGAGAAACGTAGCCTGCATTACGTTATTGTGTTAATAATAAGTAAAGTACCTAATTATGTTACATAATTATTTTGTATGAAAACTAGCGCATTGGTTACTTATGGATTAAAAAGTGTATCAGTGCAGCGCGAGCTCTCTATCACAAACATTGACGCGCGCACAGAGAGAGAAGATCATTGTAAATTCAAATTGACGGGCTATTTACTATTTAGGTAAATTGACGGAAGTTTAAATTTTGTTCTTTGTTGTGTTTTTTTCTGTCAAAATGTCATCCATCCGTGTTTTTAAAATTCGTTAAATGACGAACGTTGTACTATTAACACAGCCCCATATTTCGGATTCATCTAAACTTATAACTTACTTGATATATTCTTTTTAGAATAAGTGATTCGTTTGGCTATTATTGGTCATGTGACAGGACTCCTGTCTATTCATTGTCAACTATTTTCTAAAAATATGTTTGTATTGTCTAACGTTTATTCAGCGTGTCCTGTTTATAATGTGTAATGTTCAAATGCAAAGACAGCACATCACAAAAGTCCTTTTTTTGGTGTGATTTAGTATCATATTTAATATTGGAATAATAAATTAAGTAGCGCTATCTTAAGTCAATGGTTAGGCTACTAATCAATTCCTAGTTTACTTTGGAGTATTGTAATTGCCACCCACTGACCTTTCTTGGTATGGCTGTAGTATCTGTAGTCTTAGTATGCTATACAAGCAATAAGTATGCAGGTAAGTGACTAGTTAAAAGCAGGGATGCATAAATGAACAGGCCTACCAGGCCAGGGTCCCAGGAGCTCTGGTGCTTTACACAAAGATGCATCTGTAATATAGGCTGGTATTGGGTTTGTTCATCTCATGTCTGAATGATGTTCATTTATATAAAAGTCACCAGAATCTATCATTTAAGAGACTACCGGTATTTATCAAAATGTTCTCGCAGGGGAGCACACCCCTGGATCCCGCTTGACAATTATGTTGATCAGGGCATATATCTTGGCTTAGGGGCCCACTTACCTCCCAGGGAAAAAAGTTCAGGCTCAGGATTTTTTTCTACTATCACCCCTGAGCACATAATGAGTAACGCAGTTTCGTTCCGCTTTCATTACGCTTGCCATTTGATGTTGCGCAACGGTGTGGTGATCGCGCCAGCGCGAATTTTGTCGGCAGGAAAAATGGTCCAAGGAATCGTTCGGTTTGTATGCGTACCGAACCGGAAGCCTCGAACCGAAACGGTTCAATACGAATACATGTACCGTTACACTCCTAATTCTCATTGTAAAATATATATATATATATATATATATATATATATATATATATATATATATATTTTTTTTTTATTTTTTTTTTTTTTTTTTTTTTTTTTTTGTGTTGAAATATTAAAAAATATTTTAGTTTATTTTTTTTTGCGAGGATCTGTACCAAACAAAGATTTTTTCTTTAGACTTTAGGATACTTATTGTAGGCCAGGATGTCTCTGCAGCACCACAATACTTTTATTTTAGAATGGTATGACACATATTTTGCCTTTAACGAATATTGCCATTTCAATGAAAATGTGATTAATTGTGCAGCCCTACTACTGATCATGACTAACTGACATTTTCTATTTGGTTTGTTTAGGTTCACCCAGGTCTGCGGGCCGCGACAGGTCAACTAGTCGTGAGTTTAACTTTTCATTTTCAAATTATTAAATCAGCATGCAGGTAACTAACACTATTGATAACGAGTGACTGATGTTTCTGCTCTGCATTGCTTAGGTAAAGCCAGGTCTGCGGGCCGCGACATGCCAACTAGTCGTGAGTAGCCTTTCATTGCTGAATATTGCAGGCAGGTCACTTGGAGTATTGATAATGACTGACCGATGTTTCTGCTCTGCATTGCTTAGGTTCACCCAGGTCTGCGGGCCGCGACAGGTCAACTAGTCTTGAGTTTAACTTTTCATTTTCAGATTATTAAATCAGCATGCAGGTAACTAACACTATTGATAACGAGTGACTGATGTTTCTGCTCTGCATTGCTTAGGTTCACCCAGGTCTGCGGGCCGCGACAGGTCAACTAGTCGTGAGTTTAACTTTTCATTTTCAGATTATTAAATCAGCATGCAGGTAACTAACACTATTGATAACGAGTGACTGATGTTTCTGCTATGCATTGGTTAGGTACAGCCAGGTCTGCGGGCCGTGACATGCCAACTAGTCGTGAGTATAACTTTTCATTTTCAGATTATTAAATCAGCATGCAGGTAACTAACACTATTGATAACGAGTGACTGATGTTTCTGCTCTGCATTGCTTAGGTTCACCCAGGTCTGCGGGCCGCGACAGGTCAACTAGTCGTGAGTTTAACTTTTCATTTTCAGATTATTAAATCAGCATGCAGGTAACTAACACTATTGATAACGAGTGACTGATGTTTCTGCTCTGCATTGCTTAGGTAAAGCCAGGTCTGCGGGCCGCGACATGCCAACTAGTCGTGAGTAGCCTTTCATTGCTGAATATTGCAGGCAGGTCACTTGGAGTATTGATAATGACTGACCGATGTTTCTGCTCTGCATTGCTTAGGTTCACCCAGGTCTGCGGGCCGCGACAGGTCAACTAGTCGTGAGTTTAACTTTTCATTTTCAGATTATTAAATCAGCATGCAGGTAACTAACACTATTGATAACGAGTGACTGATGTTTCTGCTATGCATTGCTTAGGTACAGCCAGGTCTGCGGGCCGCGACATGCCAACTAGTCGTGAGTATAACTTTTCATTATTAAATCAGCATGCAGGTAACTAACACTATTGATAACGAGTGACTGATGTTTCTGCTCTGCATTGCTTAGGTACAGCCAGGTCTGTGGGCCGCGACAGGTCAACTAGTGGTGAGTATAACTTTTCATTTTTAGATTTTCAAATCAGCATGCAGGTAACTAATTGATCATGACAAACTAATGTTTCAGTTTTGGGTTGCACAGATTCGTCCAGGTCCAGGTCTGTGGGCCGGGACAGTTCAAGTAGTTGTAAGTATAGCCAGACGCAGTTGGCTTGTCTTATTGAATATCAAGTCAGCATAGGTAATTAGCACTATTGATAATGGCTACATTTGGGTTCCACAGGTTCATCCAGGTCCGTAAGCCGGGACAGTTCAAGTAGTCGTGAGTATTGCCAGTTACATTTGGCTTGTCTTATTGAATATCAAATTAGCATGAAGAATACTATTGCTACTGGACTGACTAATGTAGGTGTTTGGGTTTCTCAGGTGTACCCAGGTCCCAGACTGTGGAAAGCAGTGAATGTCATTGGTTGTATCACTCAATGAGGCACATTGTACAAATGTTCTAAATATATTGGTCGCTTCACACACTTTTTTCTTTCCTGCTTAGGTCTTTCACATGCAAAGTCCAGTTATAATAGGGATGTGCCAACCACATTCCCCCTGTCAGAAGCGAGTAAGTACAATAATATTTTCATGTGACACCCAGACTAATTACTTATGTATTATAACATTGCATTCTCTTTGTAACTGTTTGGTAAATCAGAGTTCAGGTTTTCATCCTTTTGCTTTGGCATTTATGACATTTAGTCTAGATCCATCTCTTAATAAAATTGTTCTTTAATAAAAACTGATTTGTCAAATACAGGGTTAAAGTTTCCCTGTTAAATAAAGTGTTATGTAACTAATTGAATAGTCATTAATTTTTCTGGGATTACTAGAGAGCACTCTTTTACTGAAAGGCTGAAATGCCTTGCTATTACCAGAGAACCATGATTATAGTGAGTAATTATTTTTTTCTTAATTTCTCATTATTGCCAGAATTCCAGAAAACAGTGCTTACAAAACTGGTGACTCTCACTGATGAGGTCAAAAAACTCCAGAGGAGCGTACCTAACTCTAGGATTCAGATTAGCAAGATTGACACATTGGAAGAGTTCGAGAGGGAGGAGGCTTCTCTTCTGGATAAAAACAAATTTGAAACCTTGGTAAGAAGTTTTCAACCTCTAATGCCAGTAGAGGGTAATGCGGAACACCAAACATTGTAACCGGAAAATGTCTCGGGTTACGACTGTAACCCTTGTTCCCCGAGAAGGGAACGAGACACTGCGTCATAGTTGTGACGCTTTGGGGAATGCCCCCAGCGTAGCGCATCTGAAGCATGAATGAAATCTGTCCAATCCTGATTGGTGCTACGTCATGACGTAGTAGATGACGGCATAAACGGAAGATACAAAGGCACGCTTGGCAAACACAAACACTAGCTCTTTCGCGATGAAGCTAGCGCTCTGCCTGTGATAGGTGTGGCAACGAGACGCAGTGTCTCGTTCCCTTCTCGGGGAACAAGGGTTACAGTCGTAACCCGAGACGTTCCCCTTCGAGGGAACTCGCACTGCGTCATAGTTGTGACGCTTTGGGGAACGAAATACCCACTATGCCACACCGTAATCACACCCGCCCCTAGTGTGAAGCTGGAAGACCAGGCACACTTAGGACGCGAGCACTCTGGCGCCAGGCGTCACGGGGAGTTGCAGACTATAAAAACGTATGAAGGTGTGCGGGGTGGCCCACCCGGCCGCCTCGCAGATTTCCTGAAGCGAGACGCCAGAAAGGAGGGCCACCGAGGAGGCCATGCTCCTGGTGGAATGTGCCCTCACGGCCATAGGTGAAGGCAAATTGCGCACCTGATAAGCCGTGGCTATAGCCTGGACAATCCAATTACTGATTGTCTGTTTAGATGCAGGCAGCCCTTTCTTGGGTGAACCAAAGCACACCAACAACTGGTCTGACTTCCTCCACTGAGAAGACTTCTCCAAATAAACCCTTAGGGCTCTGACTGGGCAGAGCAGGTGAAGTCTCCCCTCTTCCGCCGTCCCATGAGGTGGGGGATGGAAGGCCTGAAGAACCACTGACCGTGCCGCACTAGACGGCACTTGGGCCCGATCTAGGATGTAAGATGGCCTTAACTCCGCCAGGGGCAAATTCCAAGCAAGTTGGCGATATCGCCAAGGCCTGGAGATCCCCCACTCTCCTCAGAGAAGTGATGGCAAGGAGAAAGGCCACCTTAAAGGTCAGGTTCTTTGCCTCAGCCGACTCCAGTGGTTCAAAGGGGGCCTCAGCCAACCCTTCGAGAACCACCGCCAGGTCCCAAGTTGGGACTCTGGAGCGAGCCGCAGGCCTAATCCTCCGAGCCCCACGGAGGAAACGTACAACCATATGGTGCCTTTCCAAAGGCCCAACACCTATAGGTGAGTGGAAAGCCGCAATGGCAGCCACATACACCTTAAGTGTGGATGGGGAGAGACCGGCGGAGAAACGATCTTGGAGGAACTCCAGCACTGAAGCCACTGGGCAGTTAACTGAGTCCACCTCACGCTCTCTACACCAAGTGGAAAACACATTCCACTTTAGGCTGTACAGTCTCCTAGTGGAAGGAGCCCTGGAGCTAAGTAAGGTCTCGACAACACCTGCTGACAGGCCAGCATCTAAGAACCGAGCCCCCTCAGGGGCCAGACCCAGAGGTTCCACAGCTCTGGCCGGGGGTGAAATATTGTGCCCCCTGCCTGAGACAGCAGATCCTTCCTCAGAGGGACCTGCCATGGGAGGCCGTCTAGCAGTGCTACAATTTCCGAGAACCATATCCGGGTCGGCCAGCGGGGTGCTACTAAAAGTAGACTGATCCCTTCCTGGCGGACCCGCTCCAAGACTCCCGGGAGCAGAGCGATCGGGGGAAATGCGTACAGACGCAGCCTCGGCCACGTCTGTGTCATGGCGTCCAGCCCCAACGGAGCTGGATACCTGAGAGAGAACCACAGTGGACAGTGGGACGTCTCTCGAGACGCGAACAGATCCACTTCCACTGGGCCGAATCTCACGCACATGGCCTCCACCACCTCGGGGTGGAGTCGCCACTCCCCGGGCCTCAGCCCCTGCCTCGACAGGACGTCTGCTCCCTGATTTTGGTCCCCGGGGATGTAGATCGCTCTGAGGGATGACAGTTTCCCCTGGGACCACAGAAGGATCTGGTGTGCCAATCTGCATAGAGGGCGCGACCTCAGACCTCCCTGGTGATTCAGATACGCGACTACGGACATGTTGTCCGAGCGTATCAGGACATGGTGGCCGCAGAGGTCCGGGAAAAAACTCCTCAGAGCTTTGTAGACCGCCAGCATTTCCAGGCAATTGATGTGCCAGGTGGAATGCCGGGTCTCCCACAGACCTCTCGAAAAGCGGCCGTCCATGACCGCGCCCCAACCAGTGAGGGAGGCATCTGTTGAAACGGTTTTCCGGCAACATGATGCTCCCAGCACCGGTCCCTGGGACAGGAACCAAGGTTTCCTCCATATGACGAGGGAACGAAGGCATCTGCGTGTTACCCTGATCATACGGAACGGATTTCCCCTCGGGGAAAATCCCCTGGTTCTCAACCACCACTATAGGGGTCTCATGTGTAGCAGGCCAAAGGGTATGATGTTGGACGCTGCTGCCATGAGCCCCAGCAGTCTCTGAAACTGCTTCACAGTGAGGTTGTGGCCTAGCTTCGCTCTGGAGACCATCGCCCGTATGGACTCCATGCGTGCGGGAGACATTTGTGCCCGCATCGTCGTGGAGTCCCATACAACTCCCAGGAACGTAGTCCTCTGGGAGGGCGTCAACACACTCTTCTTTGTGTTGAGTCTCAACCCCAAGCTCTGGATGTGGGCGAGGACGACATCTCGATGCCGAATCGCCAGCTCTCGCGACTGGGCCAGGATCAGCCAGTCGTCGATGTAGTTGAGCACCCTGACGCCCTCGAGTCTCAGTGGTGCTAGAGCTGCATTCATGCATTTTGTGAAAGTGCGAGGGGAGAGAGCTAGGCCGAACGGAAGAACCCGATATTGGTACGCTTCGCCCCCGAAAGCGAACCTCAGGAACCTCCTGTGACATGGAAGGATGGAAATATGGAAGTATGCGTCCTTCAGATCTATCGTGACGAACCAGTCCTCGAACTGGATCTGACTCACGATGGCTGGAATTGTGAGCATTTTGAACCTGAATCTCCTCAGAGACCGATTCAAGTGCCTGAGATCTATTATTGGACGCAACCCCCCATCCTTCTTGGGAACTATGAAGTACCGGCTGTAGAACCCGGACTCCCTGTCTGGCAGAGGAACACGTTCTATGGCCTCCTTGACCAACAGGGATTGAACTTCCTGTTCCATAACCCGAACCTGCTCTGGGCCAACCACAGTCCAGACCACCCCGTTGAACCTCGGTGGAGGGCAACTGAACTGCAGCCTGTAACCCAGTTCTACAGTACGCAGGGCCCACGCAGATATATTCGGAAGGCAAGACCATGCGCCGAGATAATCTACTAAGGGAACCAGCCTCTCGAGGCTGGCCTCGGGTGTTATTCGAGACTCGTTCCCGACCCCCTGAAGCGGCTGGCCGGCAGGGAGCGGTCGAGAACGGTTTTCGGTGGGCGGACGCGTTCGCTGCCCAGCCGCAAGTCTTAATAGAGGCGGCTGGAGCGGCGTGCGTACGCGGGAAACCAGTGTGGCCCGAAGCGTGCTGGACGGCGGGAACACAGCACTGATTTCCCAAGAGCTCCGGGACGGAAACGACCTCGATCGCTCCACCCCGGGGGGGACAGCTCTGAGGGGTGCGGCGTCTAGGACCGCTTAGAGGAAGCCTTCTTTGCCTGAAGGACGGTTCTCAAATCGACCTTAGGCTCAGAAGGCTTACCACGAGAGCGCCGCCTCCGTTGCCAGGCTCCCTCAGGAGGGGCGCGGGAGGCGACACTCTGTCTTTGCACCTGACGGTGCGAGGAGCTGGCAGGCGGCTGAGGCTGCCCTTTTGAGGCAGCCTTCCCTGAGGAGCCAGAGCGGCGAGGAAGATACTGTTGAAAAGCCGCCGACTGCTTTTTCACCTCCTGAAACCTCTCGACTACTGAACCAACAGCACCGCCGAAGAGGCCAGAAGGTGCAATCGGGGAGTCAAGAAGAAACCTTTTCTCTCTCTCTCTCATCCCCGATAAATTAAGCCAAAGGTGTCTCTCCACACACACCATACCAGCCATGGAGCGGCCGATGGCACGGGCCGTCTCCTTGGTGATGCGGAGAGACAGGTCGGTGGCTTTCCTCAGCTCCAAAATGTCATCAGGAGAGGGACCCTCACCCTCATCCAGCTCCTTAAGGAGGTCAGCTTGGTAGGCTTGCAAGACCGCCATAGTGTGCAAGCAACTACCAGCCCTCCCAGCCGCCATATAAGCTCTGCCCACCAGCGAGGAAGTATCTCGGCATGGCTTGGTGGGCAGTACCGGGGCCTTAAGGGAAGAAGCAGCCTCGGGGGACAGATAACTCGCAAGAGCCTCCTCCACCCGAGGTATTTTCCCATAGCCACGCTCAGCCGCCCCCAGCACATTGGCAAAATCCAGCACTGGGGGGTTGGAGAGCCTGGCTGAAAAAGGTTTTTCCCACGACTTGCACAACTCATTGTGCAAGTCAGGAAAAAACGGAAGGCCCCGGCGTGGAGGTTGAGACCGGCGCTTGAAAAACCGTTCATCCAGCTTACTGGGCGGCTGGACTTCTGGTTCATCCTGTGGCCAGTCTAATTTTAATTTGGCCACAGCGCGGGTCAGAACCTCCACCAGCTCCTCTTGAGCGGGTGCGTGAAGCGGTTCTGAACTAAGCTCCACATCACCCGTCCCGATGCTCAACTGATCTGATTCCTCAGAACCAGATAGATGAAGCATCTGTTCATCCACCTCGCGGGAAGAAACCGCATCGCGGGCTTCCTCACGAGGCGGGAGAACATCTGAATCTTCAGACGAGGATCGGGAAGATGCCGAAGCAGTCCCGTGTCCCGCTGAAAGATCCATCTGTGAGCCCCACGATCTGCGGCGCCGCGCTGCCTCGGCAACCGCGGGCCCAGAACCGCGAGGCTCGCGAGCCTGGCCGCTTGACTCATCAAACACGGCCAGCCGCGAGCGCAAAGCCCTGAGCGGCAGCTTCTCACACTCGCTACAAGCGGCACCCTCGAGAGCCGCTCTAGCGTGCTGCACGCCCAGACAATGCACACACAGCTGGTGTGTGTCCGCGCCTGTAATATAGCGAGGACACGGATGCACACACCGTCTAAACTGCTCGCTTGACATTCTCTTTATAATGCTTTATAAGGACAGACAACAGTAAATAAGACAAACAGTCACACAGAGCGCTTCAGCTGAAGAGCGAAAAAGCTAGTGTTTGTGTTTGCCAAGCGTGCCTTTGTATCTTCCGTTTATGCCGTCATCTACTACGTCATGACGTAGCACCAATCAGGATTGGACAGATTTCATTCATGCTTCAGATGCGCTACGCTGGGGGCATTCCCCAAAGCGTCACAACTATGACGCAGTGCGAGTTCCCTCGAAGGGGAACAGGTCTTATCATTTCCACTTTTCACTTCTGTACACATCTGCAGCGGTAGGTCATGTCTTAGGTAACTTACGTTTTGCTTATTATAATAAAATTCTTATTTCTGATCAAATTGTAGTGTATTTCTTTTAATTAAAATGTTGGAATGTTAAAATATTAGAAATGGCAACATCCGAACAGCAGGAGTTTTTGTTGTGCCAAGCAGCGAGTCAGTCAGGGTGATATGGTTCCGAAAGATTAGGCGTGTTCATTTTGTTATAAGGAGACACACGCTGCAGTCGCATTTTATCCCAGAAGATATATGCAACACAGTAATACAGCAGATATCTTATGTATTGATACATTTCAATATCGATCCAGCAAATTATATCTGCATTTTGTATTTTACCTGCTGTTACAATGTGTTGGAAAATATGTGATATTTGAGTTAAATAAATCTTTCAATTATTTCAAGACTATACATATAATTGTCAAAATTGACACTGTTTTTTAGGGCAGCAAACAACTGGACCCCACTGTTTGAACTTATCTTTTTCTATCCGTACAATGTTCTCAACTTTTTACCCTTAATATATTTGCATGTGTGTTTTTAATTATAGGTTTGTCAGCTGGCAAGAGTGGGGGGGAGAGATGTAAAGGACTGCACCCACAAAGTGCTGGACAGGTATTTATTTACACATTAACTTAACAGACACAGATCCCCAATTTGTTTTCATTTGATGGTTCATTTGGTAGTTTGGTTTAGTTGAGCAGGACTGTGCGCTAGGGCTTGGCAATATGGATAAAAACAATTATATCTTGGTGTTTTTGGTTAAATGGTGCTAAAAGATAAACTGTATATCGTATTTTTATGAAAATGGCTAAATTTGTAAGTCAAAGCCATCTGTGAGATGTCATATGCACTTTTATTTAAACGGACTGTCATTAAAATAAAATGCAGACGTTGACCTCCCTGTGTTTTATTCCCTACGTTGAATAAAAAAAGCCCTATTTCTTGTTTTCAACAACAATAAAAGGAGGATTAAGAGAGGGAGAAGGAGAGACAGACAGGGGCTCATGGACAAGAGAGAGCATGAGAGGAAATTCCACCAGATTTCACTCTTTTCGGACAGATGTCTGTTACCTTTCTTCAAAATGAATTTAAACTCCGGTCGATTTATTTAAATTGCTCCTCAGATCTCTGCAGGGTAAATCCTGACAGCTAGCTAGACTATCTGTCCAATCTGAGTTTTCTGTTGCAGGACTAAAACAACTTTTGAACGTGCTCGTTCCACCAAAAGAAATTTCTTCCCGAGGCTATTTTGCAGCAGCACCGTGGCTTTGCCTAGTGCTTAGCGCCGCCCAAGACGATTGTGATTGGTTTAGAGAAGTGCCAATAAAAAAAATATATATATTGCACCTGTCAATACAGAACGAAATCAATACTTTCAAAGTTGTCTTCAAATCAAATCAGTATATATTTATGTTTAACATGAAGTGTACTACTGCAGTAAATCAATTGTAAACGCGTGTACAGAAAAGACTATCAGCAGCAGCAAGATATTCAGACACATTCTGGTGTGCAAAGACATGCTGTAGAAAACGCAACGCAGCAGCCACGCCACAGAAACGCCAGGCTCATGCGACGCAGCCAATGTGTAGCCAGCCTAAGCTGACGCTGGCTAATTTATTAAGCCCTATGTCCTTCTCAGCCAAGCAAGAGGTCTAATGTATGTAGAGATCTGTATGGTTATATTGTATAGTGTCATTTTCAGGCGATTTGATGAAAGTAAAAATAGTGTGGCTGTGCATAATGCCAATGCTCTATCAAAATCGCTGTTTGTATGTATTTTCACTTAATTTGAAGAAAATTCAATGTGTGTGTGTGTGGAGGGGAATAATTGCATATTATTTTTGTCTTGGATTGGATTAGGCTCTTCACCAATCACCTGATGACCCTATTTAATATGAAGGGGAAGGGCAAAAAAGAAAAAATTGGAATTGAAGACAAAAAATTGTTTTCAGCAGTAAAAGGTAAGCTTCATATTATGGTAATTTAAAAAAAAAGTCTGTGTGTGTGTGTGGAATGCTTAATATCAGGCTTGATGTAATTTTACTTAATTTGTGATTTAATAACTATTTCATTTAATTGATTCGGTTACTCAAATTTTCATCTATGTATACTATGTATCTCTGCTCACAACAGTGGGGTTTGTATTCATTTATTTTACATGTGGATTTTTTTGCTTTGATTGTAGATGCTGTCATGAAATGGGACCCAGCTGCAACAGAGGCCCAAATAAAGTCTGCTGCATCTGATCATCTAAAACATGCCCCTGGGAGAGTTGGGGGTGGTGGCTATATATAAATATACTGTGGACCTTATAGCAGCCACAGTTTGTTAATCGTTTACTGTTTTTATAACAACATTTTACAGCACTTTTATTTATAACTTTACTGTTATGGCTTTTAAGTTTTATTATGTTATTGTTTTAATTTATACTTACTGTTCTCGTTTTAAGTTTTGTGTTAATTTATACTACTGTTCTCGTTTTAAGTTTTATTGTGTTAATTTATACTACTGTTCTAGTTTTAAGTTGTCAAGTATTAGTAATAAAAATATATTTTGAGATTTAAATAGTTGATTTCTTTGGTTTACAGGAAAATGGTAAGCAGTTTATTACAATTGTATTGATAAGATACAAAAATGCAAGACTAGTATACACTATACAGTTATTCAATTGAATATTCAGTATTATCAATATTCTTTCAAATCTAATTTAGGTCTGTGTGTCTGCAGTTTCATGACGCGACAACGCGACAACCATTAACAATAAGTAACTGGGTTTTTCTCAGTGAGAACTAACTCACTGCCACTGTTTGAAGTAAACATTTTTGAAAGTTGGATCCTTGCAACTATGCACAGATGGGATTTCCATGTTAGTATGGGTCTTTAACAGTTGTCTTTGACATTTCTACAGAAAACGCATCTAATATTCTGGCTGCCTTTAGCTGTCTAACAATTACGTCTGTAGCACGTCTTTTAATTGACGTCTAAATAATGTCCTGAAAAGACGTATAAAAAACTTTAATTCTGGTTCCTGTGAGGACGTCTTCTGGATGTCTAACAATTACGTCTGTAGCACGTCTTTAGTTTACGTCTAAACAATGTCCAGAAAAGACGTATAAAAATCTTTAATTCTGGCTCCTGTGAGGACGTCTTCTGGATGTCTAACAATTACGTCTGTAGCACGTCTTTAATTTACGTCTAAATAATGTCCAGAAAAGACGTATAAAAACTTTCATTCTGGCTCCTGTGAGGACGTCTTCTGGATGTCTAACAATTACGTCTGTAGCACGTCTTTAATTTACGTCTAAATAATGTCCGGAAAAGACGTATAAAAAACTTTCATTCTGGCTCCAATGAGGACGTCTTCTGGATGTCTAACAATTACATCTGTAGTACGTCTTTGATTTACGTCTATTCAATGTCCAGAAAAGACGTATAAAAAACTTTCATTCTGGCTCCTGTGAGGACGTCTTCTGGATGTCTAACAATTACGTCTTATAGACGTGTTCTAGACGACTTTTTGCTCGCTGGGTTTCTTTCTTTCTAACTAGTCTTTCTTTCTTCCTAACTAATCTATCTTTCTTTCTTTTCAACTAATCTATCTATCTTTCTTTCTAACTAATCTATCTATCTTTCTTTCTTTTTAACTAATCTATCTATCTTTCTTTCTTTTTAACTAATCTATCTATCCTTCTTTCTTTCTAACTAATCCTTCTTTCTAACTAATCTTTATTTCTTTCTTTCTTACTGATCTATCTTTCTAACTAACTAATCTTTCTTTCTTTCTAACTAATCTTTCTTTCTTTTGTAACTAATCTTTCTTTCTTACTAACTAATATTTCTTTCTTTCTTTCTAACAAAATTTTCTTTCTTTCTTTCTAACTAACTAATCTTTCTTTCTAACTGATCATCTTTTCTTTCTTTCTTTCTTTCTTTCTTTCTTTCTTTCTTTCTTTCTTTCTTTCTAACTAATTTTCTTTCTTTCTTTCTAACTAATCTTCCTTTCTTTCATTTTTTCTAACTTATCTTTCTTTCTTTCTAAGTAATCCATCTTTCTTTCTTTCTAACTAGTCTTTCTTTCTTCCTAACTAATCTGTCTTTCTTTCTTTTCAACTAATCTATCTATCTTTCTTTCTTCTTAACTAATCTATCTATCCTTCTTTCTTTCTAACTAATCCTTGTTTCTTTCTAACTAATATTTCTTTCTTTCTTTCTTTCTTTCTTACTGATCTATCTTTCTAACTAACTAATCTTTCTTTCTTTCTAACTAATCTTTCTTTCTTTATAACTAATCTTTCTTTCTTTTTACCTAATCTTTCTTTCTTTTTACCTAATCTTTCTTTCTTTTTTTTCTTTCTTTCCAACTAATCTCTTTCTTTCTTTCTTTCTTTCTTTCTTTCTTACTGATCTATCTTTCTTTCTATCTTATCTTTCTTTCTGTCTTTCTAACTAATCTTTCTTTATTTCTTTCTAACTAATCTTTTCTTTCTTTCTAACTAATCTTTCTTTCATTCTTTCTAACTAATCCATCCTTCTTTCTTTCTGACTAATCCATCTTTCTTTCTTTCTAACTAATCCATCTTTCTTTCTTTCTAACTAATCTTTCTTTCTTCTTTCTTTCTTCTTTCTTTCTTTCTAACTAATCTTTCTTTCATTCTTTCTGACTAATCTTTCTTCTTTCTTTCTAACTAATCCATCTATCAAACTTCAAATTATTTTAAACTTCTTCAAACTCTCTGGTCTGGCTTTTTCAAGCCAACTTAAAGTTTGTCTCATCAAACTTTTTTCTAGTTTCGTTTGATACCTTAATGGCTAAGATGAGAAGACTTACCATTTTATATTGTCCTGTCTGATCGCTGATCGATTGCTCCTGTCTGCCTCGCTGCCTGCTGTGTGTTTGTTTGCTTCGAGGCTGTAAGCTTCGCCTGAGCCTCGTATTTCTTTATGTTTTGAGCCATCATTTACTTTCTAGTTGTTTATACTACTAAATACAGCTTACCCAACATCTCAGATTAACCTTACATCTCTAGCTTCCGTTATTGTTAACACAGCACGCTAGTAACTCGCTAACGTTAGCCTGCTAACGCGCCACCCGTGCGCTCATTTATTTATTTATTTTCTCTCGCGCGCCCGCGCCTTTGAGTTCATAAAGTCCAGGTAAGTAAGAAATCAGTCAACAAACACGGTGAGTAATGTCTTCTTGTCCTGTTATTGTCACCTGTGTCACATGTCATATGTTTAGTATAGCCTTCTCCGATGGCAATATAGGATTTATATGTGATAAATGCAAGGAGACAGTCAGGCTGACGGAGAAGATTTCAGAACTAGAGACACGCATCCAAACTTTAATTGAGGATGGTAAGAATGCTAGATCTTTAGATAGTGTTTTGGATGCGCCTAGCATAGTGAACTCTTTACATGATTCGGTTCTGGCTGAAGTAGAGCCCGTGCAGCAGGGCAGATGGGTGACCGTGAGAGATCGTTCTAGTCGCGGATCAAAGAACCACTCTTCCGTTCCGATTCCCATAACAAACCGATTTGCCCCACTCAGTGAAACACCCACTGAGAATTCTGTTGATTGTGCCCTGGTAATTGGTGATTCGATCACACGGAACGTGAAAATAGAGACACCAGCCACCATAGTCACATGTTTGCCGGGAGCCAGAGCGCCTGACATCAAAGCAAATTTAAAAGTGCTGGCTAATGCTAATCGTAAATTCTCTAAGATCATTATTCATGTCGGCACTAATGATGTTCGACTCCGCCAGTCGGAGATCACCAAAATTAATATTAAAGAGGTGTGTGAACTCGCAAGTACGATGTCAGGCACTGTAATTTACTCTGGCCCCCTTCCTGTACGCAGGAGTGATGAGATAGTTAGCCGATTGGCCTCACTGAACGGTTGGCTGTCGAAGTGGTGTCCGCAGAATAATATAAAATTCATAGACAATTGGAAAAGTTTTTGGGGCAAGCCTGATCTGTTGAAAAGAGATGGTATCCATCCCTCCTGGGCTGGTGCTGCTCTTCTCTCTAGTAATTTGGCTCATAGTCTTAGAGATAAAACATGACAATCTGGGGCTCAGGTCAGGAAGCAGACAGACTCTGCTAACGGCCTCACGTCACCAAGGTCAGATAAATCCCATCACATAGAGTCTCTTTCACCTAGATGTCATCATATAGAGACTGTGTCTGTTCCCCGAATTTGGAAATCCAAAAAACGTCAGGTTAAAAATTTAATTGATGTTCAACAAATAAAAAACAGATATAATACAGATGAGCAAATGATAAAGCTTGGGTTGCTGAATATTCGATCCCTTACTTCAAAATCTCTCATAGTTAATGATATGATTTCAGATTATAATCTTGATATGCTGTGTTTGACAGAAACCTGGCTAAAACCAAACGATTACATTATTTTAAATGAGTCAACCCCACAAGATTACAGTTATAAACATGAACCTCGTCTGAAAGGCAAAGGGGGAGGTGTTGCTGTAATTTATAGTAATATTTTCAAAACCACTAAGAAATCTAGCTTTAAATATACTTCTTTTGAAGTATTGGTGCTTAATGTAAAAATATATAGTGTAAACGATAAATCACATTTGAGAATTATGCTGGCTACTGTATACAGGCCACCAGGGCACCATAAAGATTTTATCAAAGAATTTGCGGACTTTCTATCAGAATTAGTATTGGCTGCAGATAAAGTACTAATTGTTGGTGATTTTAATATACATGTAGATAATGAAAAAGATGCATTGGGATTGGCATTTAAAGACATTGTAAACTCAATTGGAGTTAGACAACACGTGTCAGGACCTACTCATCGTCGTAATCATACTCTAGATCTAATATTATCACATGGAATAGATGTTGATGCCGTTGAAATTCTGCAGCAGAGCGATGACATCTCAGATCATTATCTAGTCTCATGTAAATTACATTTAGCCAAGGCTGCAAAGCCGACTCCGTGTTATAAATACGTTAGACCTATAACTTCTGCCACTAAAGATTGCTTTATCAATAATCTTCCTAATCAGTTTCATCATCTCAGCATCCCGGATAGCTTAGAAGAACTTGATATTGCAACAGAAACGTTTAACTCTCTCTTTTCCAGCACTTTAGACGCAGTTGCTCCGTTGCGCTTAAAGAAGATTAAAGAAAATAGTCCAACGCCGTGGTACAGCGAGCACACCCGGGCCCTTAAGAGATCAGCCAGAAAAATGGAGCGCAACTGGAAGAAAACTAAACTAGAGGTATTTCGGATTTCGTGGAAAGAGAGCTCGATTGCTTACAGAGAGGCTTTAAAAGCTGCTAGATCTGCTTATTTTTCAAACCTATTAGAAGAAAATAAACATAATCCAAGGTATTTATTTGAAACAGTGGCTAAACTAACGAAAAAGAAAGCTTCAAGCTCAGAAGTGTCCAAGCAACACAGCAGTGATGACTTTATGAACTTCTTCACTTATAAGATTGATAATATCAGGGACAAAATTATAACTATGCAACCGTCTACCACAGTGTCGCATCAGGAAGTGCATTGTAGTCTCCCTGAGGAAAAATTTGATTCATTTATTGCTATAGGAGAGGAAGAATTCTGCAAACTCGTTAATTCATCTAAATCGACAACTTGTATGTTAGATCCTATACCGACTAAGCTACTGAAAGAGATGTTTCCAGAGGTCATATATCCTCTTCTTAATATCATTAATTCATCTTTGTCTCTAGGATACGTACCAAAAACCTTTAAACTGGCTATGATAAAACCGCTTGTTAAAAAACCACAACTTGATCCTACAGAATTAGTCAATTACAGGCCGATCTCGAATCTGCCTTTTCTGTCAAAGATATTAGAAAAAGCAGTATCTTCACAACTGTGTTCCTTTCTAGAAAGAAATGATATCTGCGAGGATTTTCAGTCCGGATTTAGACCGTACCATAGTACTGAGACCGCTCTCATTAGAGTCACAAATGATTTGCTCTTATCATCCGATCGTGGTTGTATCTCTCTATTAGTGTTACTCGATCTTAGTGCTGCATTTGACACAATTGACCACAACATTCTTTTAAATAAACTAGAAAACTATGTGGGCATTAGTGGAATTGCACTAGCATGGTTTAAATCATACTTATCTGACCGTTATCAGTTTGTAGCAGTAAATGAAGAGATGTCTTATCGATCACAAGTTCAGTATGGCGTACCACAAGGCTCAGTACTAGGACCGCTGCTGTTCACTCTGTACATGCTACCATTAGGAGATATTATTAGGAAACATGGAGTTAGCTTTCACTGTTATGCCGATGATACTCAGCTGTATATTTCTTCAAAACCCAACGAAACTTACCAATTCACAAAATTAACCGAATGCATAGCTGATATAAAAAATTGGATGACTAGTAATTTCCTACTACTAAATTCTGAAAAGACAGAGATTCTAATTATTGGACAAAAAACTTCCACACGTAATAACCCAGAATACTGTCTAACACTTGATGGCTGCTCTGTCAAGTCTTCGTCGTCGGTTAGGAACCTGGGTGTGCTCTTTGATACCAACCTTTCTTTTGAAAGCCACGTGTCTAGTATCTGTAAAACTGCATTTTTCCATCTTAAATATATATCTAAAATACGCCATATGCTCTCATTGGGAAATGCGGAACAATTAGTCCATGCGTTCATGACCTCAAGGCTAGATTATTGTAATGCTCTACTGGGTGGTTGCCCTGCACGCTTAATAAATAAACTACAGCTAGTTCAAAACGCCGCAGCTCGAGTTCTTACCAGAACCAGGAAATATGACCATATTAGCCCGGTTCTGTCAACACTGCATTGGCTCCCTATTAAACATCGTATAAATTTTAAAATATTGTTGATTACCTACAAAGCACTAAATGGTTTAGCTCCGCAGTACTTGAGCGAGCTCTTAACGTATTATAGTCCTTCACGTCTATTGCGATCTCAAAATTCCGGCCAGTTGATAATACCTAGAATATCTAAATCGACTGCAGGCGGTAGATCCTTTTCCTATTTAGCACCAAAACTTTGGAACAGTCTTCCTACCATTGTCCGGGAAGCAGACACACTCTGTCAGTTCAAAGCTAGACTAAAAACACATCTCTTTGACCTAGCATACACATAACACACTATAGACTTCTATAAATTCAATGTTAGGCTGCATAGATTAGGTCAGCCGGAACTGGGAACACTTCCCTTAAATCTTGATGTACTCGCTACATCATAAGAAGAATGGCATCTACGCTAATATTAGTGTCTTTGTTTATCCCGAGGTTTTCCCGCAGCCTGACGGATCCAGGCCGTGTCCAGATCTGACGAAGGAGATCCGCCTGGACCCGATGACAATGCAGTGCTGAAGTGTCCACTATCCTCTCCCTATGGAGGATCCCTTTCCCACTCTACAGATAAAGCGTTGTGAATTCCGGCTCGCGTACCCCGAAGTGATAAAATAAAACAAAATTCTGTATCAAAATTTATAGGCAAGAAAAGTAGTTTGTTTAGGCTGGGTTGTATGAATTATAAACCTGCGCACATATTTTAAAAAGCACATAACTATAGAATCAATTCTGAATGAGCATGTGAACGCCGTCAGCGTTAATCACAGGTTCGCGTTTAAAAGTCTGATCATTTCGACGGAGGTGAATCAATCAAAGTTAACTTTAGCTGGAAATAACATTATTCAAGAACCGCTATAATGCCAAAACAATCTGTTACCTTAAATTATATGTTTATCTCTGTAAAGCTGCTTTGAAACAATCCGTTGTTAAAAGCGCTATATAAATGAAGATGACTTGACTTGACTTATACTGGGCTTTCTTTTTATTTTGTTGCTATCTCTGTTTTCGTCCCTGTGCACCAGAGGGTTTATACCGCTTCATTTTCGATCAACGCGCCAGCAGCTGAGTACTTGCCTAACGTAACGTAACGTAACCCCCCGGAAATGATCAACAATAATCATCAATTCAATCTAATAATCAGTAATTAAGTAAACGTGTGGCTGAGGGGCGCCTTAGGATGATCATGTTTAATAAACATATTTTTGTTTCGCTTCTCATTCTAACTCTGTCATTTCTCGATTATTGGGAAGTAGCAGAGAGACTGTGAAGTAGGTCAAGGGCGACACTAGAGCGCGCCCGCGCCCCCAGCACATTTGTCGCTCTAGGCAATCGCCTAGTTCGCCTATAGCAATCGCCTGCCTTACAGTACTACCTTAACCAGCTGAATTCGTCTCCTTCCAGTATTACCTTAACCAGCTGAATTCGTCTCCTTACAGTACTACTTAATCTGCTGAGTTCGTCTCCTTACAGTACTACCTTAACCAGCTGAATTCGTCTCCTTCCAGTATTACCTTAACCAGGTGAGTTCGACTCTACAGTACTACCTTAACTAGCTGAGTTTGTCTCCTTACAGTACTACTTAACCAGCTGAGTTCGTCTCCTTCCAGTATTACCTTAACCAGCTGAATTCGTCTCCTTACAGTACTACCTTAACCAGCTGAATTCGTCTCCTTCCAGTACTACCTTAACCAGCTGAATTTGTCTCCTTCCAGTACTACCTTAACCAGCTGAGTTCGTCTCCTAACAGTACTACCTTAACCAGCTGAATTCGTCTCCTTCCAGTACTACCTTAACCAGCTGAATTCATCTCCTTCCAGTATTACCTTAACCAGCTGAGTTCGTCTCCTTACAGTACTACCTTAACCAGCTGAATTCGTCTCCTTCCAGTATTACCTTAACCAGCTGAATTCGTCTCCTTACAGTACTACCTTAACCAGCTGAATTCGTCTCCTTCTAGTATTACCTTAACCAGCTGAATTCGTCTCCTTACAGTACTACCTTAACCAGCTGAATTCGTCTCCTTACAGTACTACCTTAACCAGCTGAATTCGTCTCCTTCCAGTACTACCTTAACCAGCTGAGTTCGTCTCCTTCCAGTACTCCCTTAACCAGCTGAGTTCGTCTCCTTACAGTACTACCTTAACCAGCTGAATTCGTCTCCTTCCAGTACTACCTTAACCAGCTGAATTCATCTCCTTCCAGTATTACCTTAACCAGCTGAGTTCGTCTCCTTACAGTACTACCTTAACCAGCTGAATTCGTCTCCTTCCAGTATTACCTTAACCAGCTGAATTCGTCTCCTTCTAGTATTACCTTAACCAGCTGAATTCGTCTCCTTACAGTACTACCTTAACCAGCTGAATTCGTCTCCTTCCAGTACTACCTTAACCAGCTGAATTCGTCTCCTTCCAGTACTACCTTAACCAGCTGAGTTCGTCTCCTTCCAGTACTACCTTAACCAGCTGAATTCGTCTCCTTCCAGTACTACCTCAACTAGGGATGCACCGATCCAATACTCAATATCGATATCGGCTCCGATACTGCCATTTTTGCCGGATCGGGTATCAATCAGACGAGGCCGATCCAAATCTGATATTGTGCGTGTTATTAAGCCCCACAAAAGGCACAAAACATTCTAAAGTACCATAAAGTTGTCGTGCACTCTATTATAAGTATTCTGAAGCCATTATGTGAGATAGAAATGAATATTTATGCCATTAAATTCAAGATCACGTAAAGTTAGACATTTGATCGATGCATCGATCCATATCGATGTATTGTTACACCCCTACTGAGCAGCATTCACATGAGAATAGTCCACGTGCTAACCTGTAAACGCCCCCATCACCTTGATAAGCAAACCATCAAGTTTCATCATTCATCTGCTTTTCATCGAGTTTGGAAGCTGAACTGTGAGGAATAACCCTTGGATTTACCTCAGAAGCAGAATGCACTTGATCCAGTCAGGGTTAGGAACTTATTTACTAGGGGTGTAACGGTTCACAAAATTCATGGTTCGGTTCGATACACTTGTGTCACGGTGTAGAAAGAAATGCCAGAACACTTTCCTCGATTTAATTTTTTTCATTATATTTTTATTAAAACTAACATTATAAAGTATGATTTTTTTTACTTTGAGCAATGATGGAGCTATACTTGACCTTTCTTAGGAGCATATTAAACAAAACAGCTCCTTACACTAACGTAAATATTATAGTAGCTATAAACAAAGGATTATTTAAGTTCAGATTAACATTTGAGGGCAGCAATTGTATTCATAATATCAAAATAAAACCGACGTAATGTTACTTGAAAGCATTATAGCCTACTATTCCTGCCAAACCTCCATGGTTAAAGTTAGTGTTACTAGAGTAAATCCATTGTGAATGTTGCTGATCTGTGGACACTGAATAGTTCTGTCACAAACTGCTCCGAGACACGAAGGTTGAGATCCAAATGCAGCTTTAATAGGGGCAATCCAGACACGTAATCCAATAAACAGGCAATAGGTCAAAACACAGGGAGGCAGTCCAAACAAACAAACAAACAAACAAACAAACAAACAAATCAGGCAGGGGTCAGAGGCAAAAGAGTAATCCACGGAACAAGCAAGAAATCCAAAAACCAAGAGACATGAAACCAGGGAAAACGCTCGGAAATGCAATGCAACAACATACAAAACTTCGCAGTAAGTGAATGAGTGAACATGGTATAAATAGGCCGAGACTAACAGGGTAATGAGAGACAGGTGAATGCAATCAGTGATGATGAGTCCGGGTAGTGAGTTATGGGAAATGTAGTTTGTGAGGGAGTGATAATAGTCTGGTTTGGATTGCCCTCTAGTGGCTCTCAAGGGCACTCCAGCTGGTGACCATTACAAGTTCATTCATGGCACAATGTTTCTTCCTGGTTTCCACGTCAGCGCTGTTTGATCCGTTAATAACGGAGAAATGTGAATGTTTCTCACTAGATCTCGCAGCGATGTTATTACTTCAGTGGCGAATTAAAATTTTTCTTTGCTGGATTTCGCTGTCTAACAGTGCTGCTTGATTAAGATCGGCTTGCGCTCATAGACTATAAAAAAATGCTCGCGCTGCATTGGTCCAAACTGATAAATGGTCCGTCAACCGCACAATAACGAGTAGCTCAGTTTCGTTTCGCTTACATTACATTTAACATTTGATGTTGGGCAATGTTGTGGTCACGCCAGCGTCTCTCACATTATGAGCGCACTTGCCACGCCCCTACATTTGAAATAACGAAATTTTGGTCAGCAGTTCGGTTTAAAAATGCGTACTGAAAACCGAACCGAAAGCCTCGTACCGAACAGTTCAATACGAATACGTGTATCGCTACATCCCTATTATTTACATTAGTTAATGTGTTATTGTTACATAAACTTGCAAATATTTTACTAGTTGAACTACTGCCAGACAAAATGTGTCAACGGAAACATGTTGCAATATGAAATAGGTGACCTTTCAATGCTAAATAAATATACATGTACGACACAAGTGTCACAGATCAGCCAGGCTCTCCAGCCAGCCAATCACAGTGGTCACTCTCATCAGAATACTAATCGCATACACCTGCATTGCATCTCCCTCATCAACAGCTCCACTACATAAGCACACACCTCGCACCAGGTCAATGTCTGGAGGCAGCGAGCGCGCAGTGGCCTTGGGAGGACGCACTTCGTGGGCGGTTGGCAACAGCTGGATTGAGAGTGGAGTGCGCATGGTAGGAAGCTTGGAGGATTCCGGAAGTGATCCGGAAATGGAAGAAGAAGTAGTGTTAGGCGCGGAGAGTGGAGGCATTGAATGGAATGTTGTTCAAAAACGAAAGAGAAAGAAAATCTGGGGTCAGATTTCAGATTCTGATAGTGAAAAGGGAAGACATCAGGTAAGAAGAAAGGAGGAATACAAGGTAATGATAAAATTTGCATCTGAATCGGAATCTGCAATTAATCCGCTGAAATTAACTAAAGCGATTAATGACGAGATAGGGCAGATTGACAATGCAAAGATGTTGAGGGGTGGCAAATTGTTATTATTTTGTAAAGATGTCAAACAACAGAAAAAGGCACTAGGGATGAAGATGTTACTGGGGAAAAAAGTAAGGTCGATTCCAGAAGAGAAGAAATGGGTCAGAGGGGTAATAACAGGAATACCGACTGACATGACAACAGAAAAAATCATAAAGAATGTTTCAGGAGCAGAAGTGAAGGAAGTAAGAAGACTTCAGTATGTCAAAGACAAAGAAAGGAAGGATAGTCTATCTGTGATGCTACATTTTGATGAGGAGAAATTACCTGAAAGGGTATATTTAGGATACATGGCGTATGTGGTTAGACCTTATGTACCTCCCCCATTAAGATGTTTTAAATGTCAAAGATTTGGACATGTTGCAGCAGTGTGTAGAGGAAAGCAAAGATGTGCAAGATGTGGAGGAGAGCACGATTACGGTAAATGTGAACAAGGAGTAAATCCCAAATGTTGTAACTGTGGGGGAGATAACAGCGCAGGGTATGGAGGATGCCAAGCGAGGAAAAAAGTAGTGAAAGTACAAAATGTCAGAGTGGAAGATGGGTTATCATATGCGGAGGCCCTGAAAAAAGTTGAACAGGAAACAAAAACAACAGAAATTGAGAAAGTTGGATATCAGACAATGAATAAAGGAATTGAAGAAACTGAGAAGGATCCACTGGAGATTGATAAAGTGTCTTTTGTAGCATTTATAGCTGAAGTGGTAAATTGCTCAGCACAAACGGAAAGTCGGACAGAGAGAATTAAAATCATTGTGAGAGCAGCAGAAAAGTATCTGGAAATCGAGGGAATCAGTGTGGAGATGGTAAATGAAAAATTAAAAATACAGGGAGGAAATACTCAGGCAGCATGTGGTGGTTCGTAATGGTATTAATAATATTGCAATGGAACGCAAGAAGTTTGATTGCAAACGGACAGGAATTTAAGAACTTTATATCAAAACAAGAAAGATGTCCAGATATAATATGTGTTCAGGAGTCTTGGTTGAAACCATGTCTTAATTTTACATTACAAGGATATACTGTAATACGTAGAGATAGAACAGGTGCAACTGGAGGGGGGATAGTAACGTTCATAAAACAAGATATAGGGTACAGGATTGTAGAGATTAATCAGGAACAAGAGGTATTGGTAGTTGAAATATGGGAAGGCTCTGAAAGTATAAGAATAGTAAACCTTTATAATCCATGTAAGAAACTAAATATAGGAGATTTAGTAAAAATAGATGAGGAAGGAGATCAAAAGATGGTATGGTGTGGAGATTTTAATTCTCATAACACATTATGGGGGAGTGAAATTACAGATCATAATGGATTGGTAGTGGAAGAAATGTTAGAGTTAAGAGGATTAGTATGTATAAACGATGGATCGGGCACAAGAATAGATATAGGAAGTGGAAAGATGTCAGCTTTAGATTTAACTTTGGTATCAGATAGTTTAGCTAGGAAAAGTACTTGGAAAGTAATGACTCAAAATAATATAGGAAGCGATCATTTTCCAATATCATGTAAAATAGGAGTAGAGATCCAAAAAGAAAAGGTAGAGAGAATTCAAAGATGGGCATTTAATAAGGCAAATTGGGAGCAATTTAAGGAGATTTGCGAAGAGTATTTGGAGGGATTTTTGGGTGTAACAGAGGATGTAGATGAGTTAAATACAAATATTTGTAAAGCAATAAGGAGTGCAGCAGTAGAGGCGATAGGAAAAAATAAATCCAGGAATAGGAAAAAGGTAATTCCTTGGTGGAATGAGGATTGTAGTAAGGCAGTCTTTATAAGAAATAAAGCCCTAAGGAAAGTAAGAAGAAGTATTAATTTTAATGATTTAATAAACTATAAAAAGGCACAAGCAAAAGTGAGGCGTGTGATAAGAAAAGCAAAAAGAAATTATTGGAGGGATTTTTGTGAAAGTATTGGTGAAGACATTGAAATTAACGAAATATGGGCGATGATCAGAAAGATGAGTGGAATTCAGGGATCTAGTAGCATACCAGTTTTAATAGATAAAGAAAAATCGGTGGTTTCTGATAAAGAAAAAGTTGAAGTATTAGCAAAATCATTTATGAAGGTGCACAGTAATGATAATATTCCAGAGGAAATGAGAAGATATAGGAGACAACGCATTATAGAAAATCCTACAATCTTAGGAAAAAGAGGGCATTTAGGTAGTGTAATAGAGGCAGAGTTTTCATTGTACGAATTGAAGAGAGCACTCTCAGGGGTAAGAAAAACTTCTCCTGGTAAGGATGAAATTTGTGTAGAGATGATTAAAAATTTATCAGAAACATCATTAAAGATAATTCTAGGACTGTTTAATAAAGTATGGGAAACTGGGAAGCTTCCTTCTGAATGGAAACATGGGGTCATAGTGCCAATTGCTAAGCCAGGGAAAGACAAAGCTCTACCAAGCAGTTACAGGCCAATAGCATTGACATCAAACCTATGTAAGCTTATGGAGAGAATGGTAATGTCAAGGTTAGTATATTTTATTGAGAAAAAGGGGTTATTTTCACAATCACAGAGTGGTTTCGGAAGGGACGCAGTACTATGGATTCAGTTATAAGTCTGGAGGCAGAAATAAGGAAGGCTCAAGTAAATAAAGAGGTAGTAGTTGGAGTGTTCTTTGATATAGAGAAAGCATACGATATGTTGTGGAAAGAGGGTTTATTAATGAAACTTGATAAAATGGGAATTAATGGAAAGATGTATGATTGGATAAAGGATTTCTTATTGAATAGGACAATAGAAGTTAGAATTGGGACAACATATTCACAAATATATTCTATAGAAAATGGAACTCCCCAAGGTAGTGTAAGTAGTCCAATACTTTTTAACATTATGATTAATGATATTTATACACAAATTGACTCAGGAATAGGGAGGTCACTGTACAGATGATGGCGCATTATGGAAAAGGGGAAGAAATGAAAAATTTGTAGTAAAAAGTATGCAGGGGGCAGTGAATAAGGTAGAAGAATGGGCAATGGAGTGGGGTTTCCGGTTCTCAATTGCAAAAACGCAGGTAATTTGTTTCACAAAAAGGAGAAAAAACAGAGTACGCATAAAAATGTATGGTCAGGAATTGGAGCAAGTTAAAATATTAAGATTTTTAGGTATGTGGATGGACTCTAAATTAACATTTGGTATTCACATTCAATAATTAATTGATAAATGTAAAAAAGGAATAAATGTAATGAGGTGCTTGGCTGGGGTTGAGTGGGGAGCGAGTAGACAGTCTTTAAGAAGAATATATAGCTCATTAATAAGACCGGCAATAGATTATGGAAGTCTGATATATTGCTCTGCTTCAGATACATGGCTCAAAAAGATTGAGGTAATTCAGACTCAAGCTCTAAGGATCAGTTGCGGAGCTTTTAGGACATCTCCAGTACCATCTATCCAAGTAGAGATGGGAGAAATGCCTCTTGAAATTAGAAGGAGAAAGTTAAGGATGAGATACTGGATTAATATAAAAGGTCATGATGAAAGACATCCAGTTAAAAAGGTTCTGGAAAACTGTTGGGAGTATGAGTATGGAAGTATATATAGTTTTGGCTGGGTAGCGAATAAGGAGGCGCAGGAAATGGGTATAACAGAGATAGATGTAGCTCCTTCTGTTGTAATATCATCTATACCCCCATGGTTATACCCAATGCCAGAAACAGACTTATTAATTCATAAAGAGATACGCAAGAATGAACCAAATTTGCCATTAAAAGTTATTATTCAACAACACATTAATCAAATCATTTATCTGTTTTTACAACAGAACTGATAGCTATATCATTAGCATTAAAATGGATAGAAGAATGGCAGCCTAATAGTAGTGTGATATGTACAGACTCACAATCAGCTCTGCAAAGTTTAGAGAGTGGAACGTCTGTAACAAGACAAGATATTTTAAGTGAAGTATTGCAGAAGTTATTTAACATAAAACACTTAGGCGTAAGAGTGAGTTTTTTGTGGGTGCCAGCACATGTTGGAGTAAAGGGGAACGAGGAAGCTGATAAATTGGCAAAGGAGGCGTTGAAAGATCCTGAGATCAACATCAGAGTTCAGATGAGTAAAGCAGAAATTAAGGGGCTGATTGGGTCTGAAGTAAAAAAGAGGTGGCAGACGATATGGGATAATGAATTAAGAGGAAGACATTTGTATAGTATACAAAGTAATGTGGGGGTGGAAAGGACAAATGTTAATAACAGGAGAAAGGATGTAATTATGACAAGATTGCGTATTGGACATACAGCACTGAATCAAAGGTTACATAAAATAGGAAAACATGAAAGTGGTAATTGCGATAAATGTGGATATCCAGAAAAAGTAAAACATATATTACTAGATTGTGTAGCATAAAGTAGTGAAAGGCTTGAATTGATTCAGTCTTTAAAGGATAGGGGTGTAAGAAATTATACACTTAAGGAATTATTAGAAGGTACAAATTATACAATACACAAAAAAGTTTTCAAATTTTTAAATGACACGGAACTGGTAAGAAAGATATAAAAGGTTTTTTTTTTTTTTCTCATCAAGTGTATTCTATCAAGTAGTGCTCCATGCTCCAATCCAGTAGGTGGCGGATAATGCACCTTAAGTTGGTTTGCCAACCGCCATTTAAACAACAGAAGAAGAAGAAGAAGGTCAATGTCTGGTCTCGTTAAAAGACACTTGTTTGGACTCCTGCGATTCTCTCTCCAGCAATCATTCTCCTCCATCATTCCTCTCCGAGTTTCTTCAAAGTCTCATCCTACCATGTTTCCTGATCCTCCTTGTATGTTCGTTCTCACTGTAGCGTTTGTACGCCCGTATAAATATAATTAATTATTATTCATAACGGATTATGATCAATAATTAATAATTTGATTATTTTCAGAATTTACTGTAGCAGAATCAATAGTATGATCATTTTATCAGTTCATCCAATGAACGAAAAGCATAAACAATTATTAATTCTAGGAAACATAATATCTTCCTGGTCAAGAAAGACTAATTCCCAGCTAACAGCTAAATTAAGAAATAATTCAAGGGTAAAAGCATAAGTAGCTTACAGATCGCAGTTCAAGACAATAAATTCATAAGCACATAACACAGGTAATGCTTCTCTTTTCAAATACAAACAATACTTTATTGATTATAAGCCTATGACTAACACATAAAACTAATATCTAACACACACGAACAATACCTTATTGATTATAAGACTAACACATAAAACTAATATCTAACACACACACACATTCTGTCACAATCACAAGCGGAAGCAATGATGCAAGTAACTCTTTTATTTAGTGGTAGACAACACAGTTCAGGCAACACGGGTGGGCTGGTGGCGCAGGGACTAGATGGTCAGCGTGCAGGTGAAGAGTGCTGGTCGTGAATCCAAGTGCAGGTGAACATCCAGACGAGACGAAACCAAGTGGACACCGAACAGGAACTCGAACTAGACCAGGACTGCAGACAGGACACACGAAGTACAAACACTGTGAACACCAAACAACGATCTGACAAAGAGAGGAGAGTGTGATGAGTATAAATAGGTGAGTTGATTTGCAGCAGCTGGTGCAGAGAATGAGATCAGCTGGCACGCTGATCAGCGGAACGAGCGGTAACGCCCACTCACACACGCTCACACACACATAACAACAATTACACGAGACATGAAGGAAACAGCGAATTCATGAACCGTGACACATTCATACGAGTTGCAGAAAGACAGAGTGAGGAAGAATGAGAGTAGTGTTATCATAAATGTTGTGTCACTTTTTATGATTTATGGCCGTAAGTTGGTGCATGTCGGTCAAGACTGTATCGAGTAAAAAAGTGTTTCTGATTTACGGCTCGTGCTGGCGGCAGCGTGTCTCGTCAGCTTGGCACCCCAATGCAGCGTCATCCGGGGGGGATTTTTAAAGATGTTTTGCCATATGTTTCCGTGTTCTATTGTATCTTTAGGTATTGGCTATAGGTGTTATAAATGTGTGTTAATTATGTCGGCGGCTGTGTGTCTCGCCGGAGTTCACACTTTTGACCAAAAAGTTACCGAACAGATAAGCCTACGTGCATCTCTGCGGATTATCTTAGTTCTCAAACAAAAACGGCCACAAAGTTGCATATTATATAGCCAGTGTTGGGAAAGTTCACTTATACACGAACTAGTTCAAAGTGCAGTTCACAAATTTTAAAATGAACTAGTTCATACTTCTCAATTTTGAACTAAGTTCACAAGTTCCAAAAATGAACTAGTTTTTTTCCAGATGTTGCTGCGAGCTATTTTTTTATTATTGCCACAGCCCATATACAACCACAGACATCAATTATTTTAACATCGGGCAAAGTTTGCACAGAAATGTAAGATTTTTTCTCATCCTCACCAACCTTGTCATAAAACTCGTTTAAATAATCATACGACGCCTCCTCGATGCTTTGTCGACTACATGCGTGCTGCTTTTTGTTTTGATGACTCAAGCGGCGGCCGCAGTGCATGGTCGCTTGTGTTGCCAGGTTGGGTGTTTTTTCGCTACATATTAAGGCCTGTTTACGTGTGTTTTAGGCGGGGTTTCGCCTGGAAGGTTCTATAGAAATCTGGCACCCTATTGAACGAAGTTAAACTGAGAGAGCGTGCGTTCACAGACAACAGAATGAACGAGATCACAGTAACGTTCATCAGGCAGTAACACAGCACGTTTAGTTCACGTTCGCCTAAATTATCAACGAGTTCATGAACTATCGGTCAACGAATGCGTTCAGGCACAACACAGTGTATATAGCCCCACTCTTATCCATCGATTGTTATGATAAGATAAATCGTCCTGACTTCCTGAGGGAGTTCCCTCCCCCATCCTTTTTTTTCTTGGAGAAAGCATGTAAGAAATAGGCAACCCCAAAATGACACCTCAATCAATGACACCTCCTTTTGAAGAGCTGATTTCATGTATTTTTCTAACATTTAGAACACCATCTGACTTTATGAATACACATAAATAACAGCTTAATGATTCTATATTTGTGTGCATTTAAAGTCTGCATGTGGGCCTACCATTTCTGACACAAGTGTTACCTTATTTATTTGATAATATTATAGTGTTTCAGCACATGTAGTCAGAGTTACAGAAAATAATAATAGTGCAGCAAATAAGGAGATTATGTTTTATTTATTTTAATCATGTTTGTTAACCTGTATACCTGAATGATGTTAGTTTAATCTGCAATGACATGTATTTGGTATAACAATGAACATATTTGAAAAAAACCTGTTAAAATCAAGTAATGATGCAATCCTTTAAATCTTAACTTTGAGTGCAACATAATTAAATGGATGTAGAATTATCATGTCACAGGTGACATTAAGGTGCCAGAAAAGACTGTAGCACCAATGACACAATGAATCACCAAGGCCACACATAAGACCATAATAATTAGAGGAGACTAAATTGTTACATTTTGCATACAATCTAAATGAATAGCTTTGAATAAAGTCTATCTTTAAATGGGTCACCTGGGGTTATCCCATAAGAAAAAGTGACATCAGTGACATTTTCATGAAATTTCCCTTACAAAATGAATGATACAGATGTCAGACCACATCTTGTCAATCGTAGTATAATAAACAAATAAAGTAGTTTAATCCATAAGTGTTCTAGTTTATTATTTTTAAATATCATTTACATAATATATTTGATAGTTGAATGACCCATGATTTTGTATTAATTTTAACCTAAGGTATTATTTTACTTATCAACATGTGTTCAAAAACTTTTATAATTTTAAAGCAAAAACGTCTCGGTTACGGATGTAACCCTCGTTCCCTGAGTAGGGAACGGAGACGTTACGTCGGATGACGGAGAATGGGGGTTTCACCAGAAAGCCAATCCTCTTCGAGTATTAAAAAACGAGCCTATGGCAATGAAATGCCATGGGTCTGCGGAATTTGCATAATGTATCTCCGCCTCACTGCGTGAGTATTTAAGGAGAGACACCTGCAGCAGCAGATCATGTCTTCGCTGAGGAGCCGAGACTGAACTCAGGCGTCTACCCAGCGGTACAGCGGAAGTGGCAGGGAGACGTAACTTACTCAGGGAACGAGGGTTACATCCGTAACCGAGACGTTCCCTTTCGTAGTCACTCCGAGTTACGTCGGATGACGGAGAATGGGGGTCCCCGTGTAATCACGCCACCTTCACAGCTGTCATCCAGTGCCCTGCGAAGTCTGACGTCCCTGTCGTGGTATAGGCACGGACGAAGGAGTCCTACTTAACACAGGAATACCAAGGTACACTGGGAAGCACATCTCATGGGAGATATGCCGCAGCATGCCTACCCATAGGGAGGACTTAAGAATACACATATGGCCCAAGGGGGCTACATATGGAGGAACACTGGAGTGACCAGCCCGTAGGGTGGCATCTACTTTCAACTCCAGGAGTGGCAGGTGACTTGCCGAGGGAAAGACACATGCTCAAAGAGGCTTACAGTGGAAAATACACATGTGGGGGTTACTCAGAGGAGGAACCATGCACACGGAGGCACCTAGCCGACGCACAGGCAATAGACACTGGCGCCAGCGTCAACAGTGCTGGAGGAACTCAGGGCTTCAGAGAGGAAGGCTCACCTGAGGAAATATCGCACGTATCCAGTCCGTGGAGTGGAATGGCGAGCAAGCGAGACACTTAACAGCTCCCATGTTAGCTTGAAAAAGACAGTACATGGGCGGAGACTGGCTCCACTCGGAGATTGTAGAATCTGGCGAATGTGTTAGGTGTCGCCCAGCCTGCAGCTCTGCAGATGTCTGTTAGCGAGGCGCCACGCGCTAAAGCCCAAGAGGACGCCACACTCCGGGTGGAGTGGGCAGTCACACCAAGGGGGCATGGTCGACCTTGCTGCTGGTATGCCAAAGCAATGGCGTCCACTATCCAGTGAGACAACCTTTGTTTGGAGAGAGCCTTTCCCTTCAGCTTCCCACCATAACAGACAAAGAGCTGGTCTGAGGTCCTGAAACACTGCGTCCTGTCTACGTAAGCACGGAGGGCGCGTACTGGACAGAGCAGTGCCAAGGCTGGGTCTGCCTCCTCCCGGGGCAGCGCTTGCAGGTTCACCACCTGGTCCCGGAAGGGAGTGGTGGGAACCTTGGGCACATATCCAGGCCGGGGTCTCAGGATCACGTGAGAGTGACCAGGCCCGAACTCCAGGCACGCTTCGTCAACGGAGAATGCGTGCAGGTCCCCTACCCTCTTGATGGAGGCCAACGCAACCAGGAGCGCTGTCTTCATTGACAGGATCTTAAGCTCAGCTGATTGCAGAGGCTCAAAGGGAGCCCTCTGCAGGGCACTTAAGACCACTGAGAGGTCCCAAGAGAGAACGAGAGGAGGGCGAGGAGGATTCAGTCTCCTCGCTCCTCTCAGGAACCTGAGGATCAGGTCGTGCTTTCCAAGAGACTTACCTTCAACTGCTTCGTGATATGCGGCGATAGCGGCCACATACACCATCAGGGTGGAGGGAGACAGCCTTCGCTCCAACCCGTCTTGCAGGAAGGAAAGCACAACGCTGATCGAGCATCTCCTGGGGTCTTCTCGGCGAGAAGAGCACCAGTTAACGAAGAGGTTCCACTTCAACGCATAGACATGTCTCGTGGACGATGCTCTAGCGGAAGTGATGGTAGCCGCCACCGCTGGTGGCAGGGTACTCAAACCTGCCTCGTCCTGTCCAGGAGCCACACGTGGAGTCTCCAAAGATCAGGACGAGGGTGCCAAAGGGTGCCCCGTCTCTGAGAAAGGAGGTCCTTCCTCAGAGGAATTGGCCAAGGAGGTGCTGTCGCGAGGAGTATGAGTTCGGAGAACCAGGACCTGGTGGGCCAGTATAGGGCGACCAAGATAACCTGCTCCTCGTCCTCCCTGATCTTGCACAGAGTCCGTGCGAGAAGGCTCACTGGGGGAAACGCATACTTGCGTAGGCCCTGCGGCCAGCTGTGTGCCAGTGCATCCGTGCCGAGCGTGCCCTCGGTCAGGGAGTAATACAGGGCGCAATGGGATGAGTCGTGGGAGGCAAACAGATCTATCTGTGCGTCCCCGAACTGGTCCCATATCAGCTGGACCGACTGGGGATGGAGTCTCCATTCGCCAGAGGTTGGCCGGAGCCGTGACAGCTCGTCGGCTGCAAGGTTCCGCACTCCAGGAATGTAAATAGCACGAAGGGACCTCAGGTGCTTCTGACTCCATAAGAGGAGGTGGCGTGCGAGTTGCGACATACGGCGAGAGCGTAGACCACCCTGACGGTTGATGTACGCTACAGTCGCGGTATTGTCCGAGCGGACAAGTACGTGTTGACCCAGGAGCAACGCACGGAAGCGGTGCAGGGCAAGGCGTACTGCCAGCAACTCGAGGCAATTGACATGCATGAGGCGCTGGGGTCCTGTCCAGGAGCCCGCGGCTGCATGTCCATTGCACATGGCGCCCCAGCCCGTGGCAGAGGCATCTGTGGAGACGACAACATGCCTGGAAACTCGTTATAGGGGAACTCCGGCCCGTAGAAAGCTGAGGTTCCGCCACGGGGTGAAGGTCTGACGGCAGGTCGGAGTATTGGAACTCTGAGCGTACCGCGATGCCATGCCCACCTCGGGACCCGATCGCGAAGCCACAGCTGAAGCGGTCTCATATGAAGCAATCCGAGTGGCGTTGCTGCGGCTGCGGATGCCATATGCCCCAGGAGCCTCTGAAAAAGTTTCAGTGGGACCGCACTCTTGCCCTCGAACTGTCGAAGACAAGTCAGCAGTGAGTGTGCGCGCTCGCTCGTAAGCTGCACGGACATGGCGACCGAGTCTATCTCCATACCGAGAAAAGAGATCCTCTGCACGGGGCAAAGTTTGCTCTTCTCCCAGTTGACCCGAAGGCCCAGACGGGCTAGGTGCCGGAGCACTAGATCTCTGTGTTCGCAAACCTGATCTCGAGAGTGAGCTAATATTAGCCAATCGTCGAGATAATTCAGGATGCGAACCCCGTGTTCGCGTAGGGGAACAAGGGCTGCCTCCACGACCTTCGTAAAGACGCGAGGAGACAGAGCCAACCCGAATGGGAGAGCCGCGTACTGGTATGCCTGCCCCTCGAAAGCAAACCGAAGAAACGGTCTGTGTCGAGGTAAAATGGAGACATGAAGTAGGCGTCCTTCAGGTCTATCGCTGCAAACCAATCCTGTGGCCGCACGCATTCGAAAATGCGTTTGGCCATGAGCATCTTGAACGGCAGCCTGTGAAGGGAGCGGTTCAAGACGCGCAAGTCCAGGATTGGCCGTAACCCACCGGTTTTCTTGGGGACAATGAAGTACGGGGTGTAAACCCGTAACTCCACCTCGGCTGGAGGGACAGCCTCGATTGCACCCTTCGCCAGCAGGGTGGCAACATCCGCTCTCATGATCGGGGCATAGCCACCGACCACAGTAAGCGGACTCCCCTGAAGCGGGGAGGAGACCGTGCGAACTGAATCGCATAGCCGAGCCTGATCATTCGGGCGACCCAACAGGACAGATTGGGGAGCTCTAACCCAGCCACCAAACACTGATCCAGTGGAATCACCCGAGCCGCAGGCGTCCACCCGGAGGGGCAGCGGAGCGGAGTGACCGGCACAGGTGAGGGTGGCATAGCGGCCCAGCACGCGTGCACAGTCATGCTCCGCGTCCTGACAGAGGAGACCAGGGAAGGACCAGCGTTCCACGTGGGTCTGCTCTGCCAGGGGTCTGGCGATAGAGGGGGACGAGAGTGGTGTGGTCTGGAGACGGCACGCACTGTCATCCGCACCCTCAGAGACAGAGGGGAACGAGAGTGGCGAGGCTCGGGGGCGTCGCGCACTGCCGTCCAGCTCTGCGTGCTCAGAGATGGGATGCAGCTCTTTTTTAAAAGATTCTCCCCCAGCCCTCCACCGGGGGAAGGAGTGGGCCTGCAACCACTCCCTGAGAACTGCAAGCCATAACTGAGCTGCCCGTAACGGGAGCGCCGCATAGCCTGGCGTACAGCGGGGCTGGTACGGGCAGGGGCACCTCCCTGCGACCACCTCCACGGCCCGGCCCGGTGCTGCTGGGGCCGGGCGGGAGGGGGCGGAAGTCGCAGGAGGGCGCATTCGACGGCAAGCGGACTGAAGCGTCTGAGCTGCCGGCTGATTGGCAGCAGAAGCCGCAGGGTCAGAAAAAAGCCACAGTCCACTTCTGGGCGGCCGAGAACTGTTGGGCAGAGTTCTCGACCGCGCCGCCGAAGAGGCCAGCCTGGGATATGGGGAAGTTGAGGAAACTGGTTCACTCAGCCTCGCGCACATCAACCAGGTTAAGCCAGAAATGTCTGACCACACATGTGGACATCACCTGACTCAGGGAGCGTGCGGTCACCTTCGTCGCTCGTAGAGCAAGGTCAGTGACGGCAGGCAGCTCAAGGATGAGCCCTGAATCAGCCCTACCCTCGTGCATGTCACTGAACACCCAGAAGGATGGCAATAACACACAGTGAGGTGGCAGCCTGCCCCGCAGCTCTATAGGTCCCCGCCACCGGAGTAGACAAGAACCTACAGGCATTGGGGGGGTGCTTAGGGTTGCCACGCCAGGTGGAGGCGCTGTGGGGACACCTAAGTGTTGCCACAGAACACTCCACAGGGGGGAACCCCAGTGTACCGTAGACTGCGGCCTCTACGAGGGCAGAGAAGGCGGAAGAGGCCGCAGAGCAGTCGCGAAAAGTCAAAGGAGACTTCCACGATCTCATGGCCTCTTCTTGCACATCCGGGTAGAAAGGATTTGGGTTCGCCACCCCCAAAAACCAATCATCAGCCTCAAGTGCTCGGGATATGGCAGAATTTTCCACACAAACCCGATACTCGTGGCAGCCCGGGAAAGCATAGCTGTGAATTCTGAATCAAGCTCGCTATGCTAGCACATCCGAGGACAGCAGCACAGACGAGCCATCTCCAGAGGACTCCAGCTCACCTTGTGATGCGGCGATAAACATGATTTCATCAGCTGGTGGAACGAATGAGAACGCGGGCCCGCGGGCGGGCCGGCGAATCCACTTGGGACCACGTGGGTTGCAACGTGAAAGACGGGGTGTGGACCGAGGAATTTTCGTCGGTTAGTTCCAGACCTGACGTCTTAGTCACCGTGGCCACCAGCCGAAGTATTATCTCACGTGGAGAAAAATAGATCGGGTGATGGATGAGGGGACTCTCACTCAAATGAGCTCACAGAGTCTCGACCGTATACATTGCGATGGTCACGTTCCCACTGAGAGAACGTGACACACCCACGAGCGCTGTCCGAGCGTGATCAAAGCCCAAACACGCCAAACAGCGCTCGCGCCCAACAGCTGAATCTATCAGAATACCGCACTCAGAAATACACGGGCAGATCGTCTTTAGAAAGACGCGTCTTTAAAAAGACGTGCCGCGTGCACGCTCTTTTAGTGAGAGGAAAAAACTCTGCGGATGCTGAAGCGACCAGGGAGAGACACACAGACCGGCAGACACTGCTCAGATCGCAGGCAATATGAAACTCGCTGGATACCGCCGTCACACCAACATCAGAGAGTTCGCTCGTCTCGAGGAGATGTAGTCACTGAGAATACTCAGGATTTGGCTTGTGGAGTGAAGAGATTCTCTTGGCTCCGAAGCGAAAACATGATCTGCTGCTGCAGGTGTCTCTCCTTAAATACTCACGCAGTGAGGCGGAGATACATTATGCAAATTCCGCAGACCCATGGCATTTCATTGCCATAGGCTCGTTTTTTAATACTCGAAGAGGATTGGCTTTCTGGCGAAACCCCCATTCTCCGTCATCCGACGTAACTCGGAGTGACTACGAAAGGGAACTGTGCTTAGTCGTCTTAGATCTGATATGCCTGCAGTATTTTGTCCACCGACACACAACATCAAGCAGTCTTCCTGTTACCGTAACCGTTTAACCTTTTGCACTATCAAAAACATTTCAAATTGCAGCATTCGACAATATACGGCTTATTACGGTAATTTCAGGCTTTCCTTCAGCAAATGACGACAGCTTTCTGGCAGAGCGGTGTCGCGGAAGGATTTGAATGTTGAACAGAGAGAGAGATACGGAGCGCAACAGGATAGGGTTTTTGGACAGCATAAATAATAAAAGATAAAACAAACAAAAACACTGCGATTCAATGCGGGAGACAACAGGTGATGCGTTTGGGGTGATTTTTTATGAAAGTTGGGAGGTGGATGGCGAATACTCTTTCACGTAGCCTATCTTAGCATGTGTGGTCGTGCGTAAACGTTACTGTATGTAAAGTTATGTATGTAGACTATTTGTATATGAGTGCGTGTATGAAAAAAGAAAAAAAAGTATCCTAAATGAAAACTGTGCAACCCCATGTCACTGTCACGAACTGCTCCGAGACTTGGGGGTGAAGATCCAAATGCAGCTTTATATTGAATAGTCGTACAGGCAGGGTCAAGAATCAGCAAACAGGACAATGGAGAATACACAGAGAGAATCCAAGAAACAGGCAGAGGTCAGGGCACGCAGCAAGAATCAGAGTCCAAGAACAATCCAAAGTCAAAAACAGAAAAACAAACACGGGAAAACGCTCGGAAATGCAGACACACAGTACAACAAGACTTCGCGGTGAGTGAATGAATGAACATGGTATAAATAGACTGAGACTAGCAGGATGACAAGACACAGGTGAATACAATCAGTGATAATGAGGTACAGGTGAATGTGATCAGTGATGATGAGTCCAGGCAGTGAGTATGGGAAATGTAGTTTGTGAGGAAGTGATCATAGTCTATTGTGGAGTGCCCTCTGGTGGCTCTCGAGGGCACTCCAGCTGGTGATCGTTACATAGCCCCCCCCCCCCCCCCCCCCCCAATGAGCGGCTTCCAGACGCTCCAAAACTGTCCAGGTGGGTGGTGGCATGGAGGCGGATCCGGGGGCGGGATGGAGGGCCAGGTCCGTGGAGCAGAAGAGGACCTGGAGACTGCGACAGGACGGAAGGCCAGGGCGGAGCAGACAGTCCATCGGGCGGCCAGGGCGGAGCAGACAGTCCATCGGGCGGCCAGGGTGAAGCAGACAGTCCATCGGGCGGCCAGGGCGGAGCAGACAGTCCATCGGGCGGCCAGGGCGGAGCAGACAGTCCATCGGGCGGCCAGGGTGGAGCAGACAGTCCATCGGGCGGCCAGGGCGGAGCAGACAGTCCATCGGGCGGCCAGGGCGGTGAAGACCCTTCGGTCGGCCACGGTGGTGAAGACCCTTCGGGCGGCCACGGCGCAGGAACAGGCACCGGCTCAGGAACAGACACCGGCTCAGGAACAGACACCGGCTCAGGAACTGGGACAGGAACAGACTCTGGCTCAGGAACAGACTCTGGCTCTGGAACAGGAACAGACTCGGGAACAGGAACAGACTCGGGCTCGGAGGCTGCCATCTTGTCCGTAGACACTGGCTCGGAGGCAGCCATCTTGTCCGTAGACACTGGTTCGGAGGCGGCCATCTTGTCCGTAGACACTGGCTCGGAGGCGGCCATCTTGTCCGTAGACACTGGCTCGGAGGCGGCCATCTTGTCCGTAGACACTGGCTCGGAGGCGGCCATCTTGTCCGTAGACACTGGCTCGGAGGCGGCCATCTTGTCCGTAGACACTGGCTCGGAGGCGGCCATCTTGTCCGTAGACGCTGGCTCGGAGGAAGTGACGTGAACAGTTTCTGGATCAGCAGAAGTGATATGAACAGTCTCTGGTTCGGCCATCGGCTCGGCAGAAGTGACGTGAAGCGTCTCTGGCTCGGCAGAATTGACGTGAAGCGTCTTTGGCTCGGCAGAAGTGGCGTGAAGCGTCTCTGGCTCGGCAGAAGTGATGTGAAGCGTCTCTGGCTCGGCAGAAGTGACGTGAAGCTCAGTCTCTGGATCGGCAGAAGTGACGTGAAGCTCAGTCTCTGGATCGGCAGAAGTGACGTGAAGCTCAGTCTCTGGATCGGCAGAAGTGACGTGAAGCTCAGTCTCTGGATCGGCAGAAGTGACGTGAAGCTCAGTCTCTGGATCGGCAGAAGTGACGTGAAGCTCAGTCTCTGGATCGGCAGAAGTGACGTGAAGCTCAGTCTCTGGATCGGCAGAAGTGACGTGAACAGCAGCCTCTGGCTGGACGTGGAGATCAGGTGATGACCTGGCGTACCGCGGAAGGAAGCTCTCCAGACATCGGCCGAGTGCCTCTCTCCAATTCAGACCCGAGAAATCGGGGAGCTCCCTCGGGTCGACCTCCTTAGCCCCTAGCCGGTAACACAGCTTAATCCCCTCATCACCGAGAGAGCAGGAGGCAGCGAGAGGGGCAAACCCCCAGGTATACTGGAACAGGTCGCGGCTATCCAGGGCCAAGGCCGCGATCTGACCGGCGAACTCCCGGCTCATGCTGGGAAGATCAGGTGAGATCTGTGCTGCTGGATCTGGGTGTGGCGAAGTCTTCTGTCACGAACTGCTCCGAGACTTGGGGGTGAAGATCCAAATGCAGCTTTATATTGAATAGTCGTACAGGCAGGGTCAAGAATCAGCAAACAGGACAATGGAGAATACACAGAGAGAATCCAAGAAACAGGCAGAGGTCAGGGCAGGCAGCAAGAATCAGAGTCCAAGAACAATCCAAAGTCAAAAGCAGAAAAACAAACACGGGAAAACGCTCGGAAATGCAGACACACAGTACAACAAGACTTCGCGGTGAGTGAATGAATGAACATGGTATAAATAGACTGAGACTAGCAGGATGACAAGACACAGGTGAATACAATCAGTGATAATGAGGTACAGGTGAATGTGATCAGTGATGATGAGTCCAGGCAGTGAGTATGGGAAATGTAGTTTGTGAGGAAGTGATCATAGTCTATTGTGGAGTGCCCTCTGGTGGCTCTCGAGGGCACTCCAGCTGGTGATCATTACAGTCACACACAGAAATACTTGTATATACGCATTACAGTTAATTTTCAACTTAAAAGTGTTAGCTTTTATTATTATTATTATTATTTCTTTATTTAAAAAAATAATAAAAATCAGTAATTTATTAAAGTTTCTATTATTTGTCTATTTAAATTAAAAATTTAAATACATTTACAAACACAACACACACACACACACACCAATGGCCAATAACTGTAATTTATTGAAAGTCATATTTTTCTGAAAAAATAATTCCTAGCGCTTGAAGATAGCACAATGGTTTATAATTTTAAAGTCAAATCAAAATATGTGTAAATCACCCATTTTAGTTCTTCAGGTTCTAAAGGGGTAAGTTGTATCTTTCAGAAATTGCACACATTTTCAGAGACAAGATATGTAGCCATTGGTTCTTTTTGAACAAGAGAATAATGATACCAAATACGTCTGACACAATGTTTTGAGAAAAGCAGTGTTTAAAATATAGATGATTTTTCTTTTGACAAACATACATTTTAAATTATATCCCGTGGTGTTTAACATCAATACGTGGGTTTTTATGCAAAGACGAATTAATTAAAAGACAACAACAATGCAAATAGTTTAAGTAGACATAACACGATAATAAACAAAACACTTCCAGATCCTTCCATAGCCGTAGTAAACATTTACAATATGTAAATAGATTCTGACAGATTTGTTAAGAGCGCCTGTAACACATTATTGTAATGCATTCACATATGAGGACTAACGTTACCCGTCCCTTGTAAAGGCTATGGATACAATTCAAGCATAATCTTTATGCAACAATCACGTGTGCACAATTTACTACAACAGTGTGTACGGGGTATAAGAAAAGAGGGTTGAAAAGCTCTGTTTATAATAAACTCACACAAGTGTGCAAATGACGGGTTTATTACTCTGATAGGTTTAGTCATCTTGTTCAGACAGCAGATGATACTGTTTTCACATTATGTATGTTGGACCGTATGTGTTTTAGGTGAAGATTTTTCTTAAAGAGCTGTCAACATTCTGTGTTTTATAGGAATAAATGACAATTAATTTAAGGAATAGTCTTTCTGTTTGAGAATATTTGACTAAGCTGATACTTTTGTTTAGGTCAACTTCCCCATCTATCTGTGATGAATCACAGTAAATACAACATGAGTCATTTAAAACAAATACTTGCCCTACATGAAAAGTGAGGCTTGATGCTTTTCTGTTACATTTATGCAACTGTTACACTTAAAACAAACCTAGCAATTAAGTTACGCATTACGAGTGTCACAGATAGACAATCTGTCATGCTTGTCTTCACAATTTGTGTTCTCTTTAAGAAAAAACAAAAAAACAGTCTTTGTCCCTCATCAACAGAATACCAGAATTGTTTAACATATCTTCATTTTCCACAATTATAAATATTGATTAGCAACAGCTCAATGGTTATCAAATGCTAGTGAAGAGATTATCTACAGAATGTCACTGTCACATTAGTTTGCTATTAGTGATGGTGGCCCTGGTATCGTCACATCGTAGTGAGTAGGGGAGAGTGGGGTAATGTGAGACATCGGGTAATGTGAGACACCCCCTGTATCTAGGCAACGGAACACATTTGTGGTCATGTGACCGTTATATTTTCAAGCCCCTCGAATTTCCCCTTGGCCATGAAGGAGAGGACCTCATAGTGCTGTGGTAAGCATGTTTATTTCACAAATATATATTTTTTGCATGTAAAAGTAAATTTTCTTGCTGTCAACTTAATCAACTGTTGTGCCAAAGCAAATTGATTCAGGTAGAAAAACTTATATCAAACATGTTGATGAACTACCAACATATAAAACCATGTGATGATGCTAGCTGAAGATTAGCCTGAATTGCTAAGAGAGATAGTTTTTTTCTAAAATGTGGTGGGGTAAAGTGAGACATGAGGCACAAGTTAAGTTTAGTCTTAAACATATTTTAATGTAATATTACATTACATATTTTCTATTTTTAATGTCATAAACATTGTAGAAAGCCATCATGCCAAGGCAATACACCAGGAAGACAACCTGGGGCAAAACACCCCTCGAGGAGATGGAGAGTGCAGCCGCTGAGGTCAAGGAAGGAAAGTCTATAAGAGCAGTTGCAAGAGATAGAAATATTGACAAGTCAAGCCTCTTAAGATTCATAAAGAAAAAAGAGAAAGGAGAAGTTAAATCAGTAGCCTGGGGTGCAGTAGCTGAGGCAAAGAGAATATTCACAGATGAGATGGAGGAGGAGCTTGCCAAACACTTGAAACAACTAGCTGAACAGTTCCATGGCCTTTCTCCAGTTAACCCTCTGAGGTCTAAGGATTTTTGGGGTCCTTGAGGTGTTCTGACATGCTCTGACATTTGTGCTTTTTTCAGTTATTTATAAACATGTTAATGGCAAAGGTGTAAATTCACTCAATAAAGCACAAACTGGGCTACCGGAATTTCTGAGCAACAATTATGAAACATGTTTGTATTTTTGAGAGAATATTGCTTATGCATGGTTATTGAAAAAACTAAAACTTAAAGTGTCTGAAATAAGGCCACAAAACACATACTAAATATGTGTCCACAAGACTTTTGACTAATCAGTGTTGTTGCCTAGAATTTTTGCTTCAAAATGATCTGAAAATCATCCTGCCTAATCATTTACACAAACACATACACTGATTTACATTTTATTAGACACCTTTTGTTTGGAAAGGCAATATGCGTGGAGGCGCGTTCACACCTGAGAAGACAAAGGCCGGATAATGTGCCGCATAATGAGCTGCGTATTAATTAGCCCTTCCACACAGGTGTGTCACAGGATCCCAAAGAATGCAAGGACAAAAGAAATGATCTATATAGCCTATACATATTTTACAATTAGAAATTGTAACCAATTACAAATAGGTTACAATTACAACAATAATTACAATTTTAACAATATTTCAAGTGTATTTCTTTATAAAAACTATACATTTTATCATACGTATTAAAAAAGGGTAAGGATTCATTAGTTTGAATATTGGAACAAACACTATAATAACATCTTAGTTGATAATTCAATATACCTACTTTATTTTTGACAAAACATCATACTATAGTATATTTAACTATGAGCAGAAATTGGTGAACAAAAGCGTACCTATTTAATGTGACAGTAGTCTTTTTTTTACAGTCAAAACTTTATAATCTATCCAAAACTAATCACAAAACCGTGTCTAAATATTCATATTTAGTCTGTAATATATTGTGTATGATATATTAGTATATACATGTGAATTTGCAGCTTGTTGCTTATTCAGACATTTTATTTCAACATATTTCAGTCTATTTTTACTCATCTTAGTAGGCTATAGCAATATAGTTTGTATGTGTTCATGTAAACATAACGTTTACTAATGTAGGTGCGAGAGTGAATGAACAAGGCACAGACACGCGCTGTATAACTGTAGTAAACAAAGCGCGCGCGCCTTTGCCGTTCACTCATCATTTAGCCTACACACAGACACGCAATTCATATTTAAACAGTCTTTTTGCGGTTTACAGTCCGACAAATTCAATATCACGATTAGAACAAAGCACTAGAATAAATGACTTACTACATCAGCTGGATCCGTTGCTCCTCGAAATGAAACTACCAGCACTTCTGGTACATTTTCCAGGATTAGATAGTATTATTCCTCACAGCGAAAGGATACGCTGTGTCCACAGCTGTACAAGATACTTACTAAACACGATGTGTTTTATAATCCAGCTGGTGGGCGTTGGCATGTTTGAACGGCTCGTCTTAGATCATTTGCGTTTGAATAGCGCGCGCTCTCCTTGAGCGTGGCACATTAACGCGTAATTAGGTGTAATGAGCTGGAAAGAAAAATACTGACATCTCTCTCTTTTCATACAGATTACATAAGCTGAGAATATTTGTTTTTTTATATAAATTAATTCATTTAAAAGAAGAGAGTTCAAGCTTCATTATGGAAAAAACACTCGTGCCTGTATGACAAGTATTCGCGGAATTAAAAATAATCTTAGGACGCGTTTCAGAATGGACTTCACTGACAGAGAGAAGGCAGAACGTGCATCATGTTTGTTTTTCTTTATTTGGCGAAAAGCACAACACTTTGTTTTTATTGTGAGTATCCACAAAAAAAATAGACACTTATCAGGATCTAATGATGTACAACACTTAATATGTAAGATCAAAATCAACAGAGTATTTTGAGTTTCTTTTGCACTGATAAGAAAAAAGCGAGACTATCGCGCCGGCGCGATAGCCGACCTCAGAGGGTTAATGGGTTTTGTCCACGAAACGCCTATGTGTCCATTTCCAACCTATTTAATGGTTTTGTCCACGAAACGCCTATGTGTCCATTTCCAACCTATTTAATGGTTTTGTCCACGAAGCGCCTATGTGTCCATTTCCAACCTATTTAATGGTTTTGTCCACGAAACACCTATGTGTCCATTTCCAACCTATTTAATGGTTTTGTCCACGAAACGCCTATGTGTCCATTTCCAACCTATTTAATGGGTTTTGTCCACGAAACGCATATGTGTCCATTTCCAACCTATTTAATGGGTTTTGTCCACGAAGCGCCTATGTGTCCATTTCCAACCTATTTAATGGTTTTGTCCAAGAAGCACCTATGGTGTCCATTTCCAACCTATTTAATGGGTTTTGTCCATGAAACGCCTATGTGTCCTTTTCCAACCTATTTAATGGTTTTGTCCACGAAACGCCTATGTGTCCATTTCCAACCTATTTAACCTGTTAAGCTTCACCAGAGCGCGGGCGCACTGAAGCGTTTTTTTTTTTAAATAGTTCAAAGTTACTATCAGATTTAATGTTATTACCTTGACAAACTATACATCATTAAAAAGATATAAGACTCAAGTTTCAGTATTTGACCACTATTGTATTCTGTGAAACTTATAGTGACAGTTATGTCTTAATTTGTGTCAGGAGTTATGAAATTAAAAAATGAGTCGTTACCTTTAATATGAATTATGAGCGTCAGCCGCTTCCATTCAGAAAAAAACTCCCGTGCGATCGTCATGACAGCTCTTGACAAAACAACGTCCCTCAGGGCTTTTAGCTCAAACATGTGCAGATTTGGAGAAATATTGATAGATTCTCATAGGTTTACATCAGACTTCTATAGACAGGAATAATATTTATTGAATTTATACCCAAATGCGTCGATGTAATCATTTTGAGCGCTGTATACTCTGATGTACTGTGTTATCAATTCATACTAACGGTCTGGGGCGCTGTTTGAACAGTAAAGTCCATATATGGATCACATGAAGAAGAACTATAATCATGTGACATTCAGGAAGTCCTGGCACAACAAAGCTATCCGAGATCGCTGTAAAGTGCAGATAAAGATGTTTTGAAGACAATAAACATGATTGCAATGATATTTGATTTACCTGTGTTCTTCGAGTCATGTCAGGTATTTTCATAATAATAGATTATATGTATAATGTAATGCTAATCGAGATAGACTTTCAAATTGTGCAGAATACAATAAAATAATATATTTTCTATCTGATTTTTTTATCTGAAGCCAAATCAGATTACAGAAAGTTATTTAAAACACTCGACTTGCGCTATAAAGTAAGTTGAGCACAAACATAGTTTTATTCTCATAAATTGTCGTGTATTGATGGTGTGCTAAGCTAACATGCTAGCTAGTACTGAGCACCTGCTACCTAACTTCGGTGTAATTTTTATGATTTTTTTCTAAATAAGAATGCTTACTGAACTGTTTCGTTTTTCAAAAAGGGCATTTGATACAGTTTCACTGTGAAGTGAGAACTTTTATAAAATAAATGAGGGATTGAAACAGTGTGAATTGCTAGTCGTTAGTGATTATAATGCAGACAAAAGAAAAGCATATTTAGAGCAATAAACAGGCTGGAGAGGTGTGAATATGTGCAGGGGAGACTGAGACTGAATGGGGCTCGTTTTTGCATCACAAACAATAGAGGCAATAGACTGAATAGATGCTTATAAGATGACAATAAACACCAGTCTAATCAAAATAAAGTCATATGACATGATCTTGAAAAACATTGAACTAAATACAGAGTTTTAGACTTATCATCTTCAGATTTTAAATATAACATGGCCAGACATGTGGCTTTAGCTGCAGTGCATTTCTAGATTGCTCCAGGGCCAACTTCAATTTTATTTTCATGAAGATGTTTCATAAAAATAAATGTATAATAACTTTACAAAACTTTGAAGCTATTTATAACAATTTTTTTTCATTATGACAATAATTAATTCTACATTTACAATAAACTTCCAGGTGTCAGCTTTCAAATGAGATCTTACTTGTGCTTTTAGTACAAAGGGTTCATGAACTGTATCTGTTTCAGTTTGGGAATGCCATATCTGGGGATTTTTCAAAAATGGGCTTGAAGCTTAACAGGTTAATGGTTTTGTCCACGAAACACCTATGTGTCCATTTCCAACCTATTTAATGGTTTTGTCCACGAAACGCCTATGTGTCCATTTCCAACCTATTTAATGGGTTTTGTCCACGAAACGCATATGTGTCCATTTCCAACCTATTTAATGGGTTTTGTCCACGAAGCGCCTATGTGTCCATTTCCAACCTATTTCATGGGTTTTGTCCACGAAGCGCCTATGTGTCCATTTCCAACCTATTTAATGGTTTTGTCCAAGAAGCACCTATGGTGTCCATTTCCAACCTATTTAATGGGTTTTGTCCATGAAACGCCTATGTGTCCTTTTCCAACCTATTTAATGGTTTTGTCCACGAAACGCGTATGTGTCCATTTCCAACCTATTTAATGGTTTTGTCCACGAAGCACCTATGGTGTCCATTTCCAACCTATTTAATGGGTTTTGTCCATGAAACGCCTATGTGTCCTTTTCCAACCTATTTAATGGTTTTGTCCACGAAGCGCCTATGGTGTCCATTTCCAACTTATTTAATGGGTTTTGTCCATGAAACGCCTATGTGTCCATTTCCAACCTATTTAATGGGTTTTGTCCATGAAACGCCTATGTGTCCATTTCCAACCTATTTAATGGGTTTTGTCCATGAAACGCCTATGTGTCCATTTCCAACCTATTTAATGGGTTTGTCCACGAAACGCCTATGTGTCCTTTTCCAACCTATTTAATGGTTTTGTCCACGAAGCGCCTATGGTGTCCATTTCCAACCTATTTAGTGGGTTTTGTCCATGAAACGCCTATGTGTCCATTTCCAACCTATTTAATGGTTTTGTCCACGAAACGCCTATGTGTCCATTTCCAACCTATTTAATGGTTTAGTCCACGAAACGCCTATGTGTCCATTTCCAACCTATTTAATGGTTTTGTCCACGAAACGCCTATGTGTCCATTTCCAACCTATTTAATGTTTTGTCCACGAAATGCCTATGTGTCCTTTTCCAATCTATTTAATGGTTTAGTCCACGAAACGCCTATGTGTCCATTTCCAACCTATTTAATGGTTTAGTCCACGAAACGCCTATGTGTCCATTTCCAACCTATTTAATGGTTTTGTCCACGAAACGCCTATGTGTCCATTTCCAACCTATTTCATGGGTTTTGTCCACGAAGCGCCTATGTGTCCATTTCCAACCTATTTCATGGGTTTTGTCCACGAAACGCCTATGTGTCCATTTCCAACTTATTTAATGGGTTTTGTCCACGAAACGCCTATGTGTCCATTTCCAACCTATTTCATGGGTTTTGTCCACGAAACGCCTATGTGTCCATTTCCAACTTATTTAATGGGTTTTGTCCATGAAACGCCTATGTGTCCATTTCCAACCTATTTAATGGGTTTTGTCCATGAAACGCCTATGTGTCCATTTCCAACCTATTTAATGGGTTTTGTCCATGAAACGCCTATGTGTCCATTTCCAACCTATTTAATGGGTTTGTCCACGAAACGCCTATGTGTCCTTTTCCAACCTATTTAATGGTTTTGTCCACGAAGCGCCTATGGTGTCCATTTCCAACCTATTTAGTGGGTTTTGTCCATGAAACGCCTATGTGTCCATTTCCAACCTATTTAATGGTTTTGTCCACGAAACGCCTATGTGTCCATTTCCAACCTATTTAATGGTTTAGTCCACGAAACGCCTATGTGTCCATTTCCAACCTATTTAATGGTTTTGTCCACGAAACGCCTATGTGTCCATTTCCAACCTATTTAATGTTTTGTCCACGAAATGCCTATGTGTCCTTTTCCAATCTATTTAATGGTTTTGTCCACGAAGCGCCTATGTGTCCATTTCCAACCTATTTAATGGTTTTGTCCACGAAACGCCTATGTGTCCATTTCCAACCTATTTCATGGGTTTTGTCCACGAAGCGCCTATGTGTCCATTTCCAACCTATTTAATGGTTTTGTCCACGAAACGCCTATGTGTCCATTTCCAACCTATTTAATGGGTTTTGTCCACGAAACGCCTATGTGTCCTTTTCAAACCTATTTAATGGTTTTGTCCACGAAACGCCTATGGTGTCCATTTCCAACCTATTTAATGGTTTTGTCCACGAAACGCCTATGTGTCCTTTTCCAACCTATTTAATGGTTTTGTCCACGAAGCGCCTATGTGTCCATTTCCAACCTATTTAATGGTTTTGTCCACGAAACGCCTATGTGTCCATTTCCAACCTATTTAATGGTTTAGTCCACGAAACGCCTATGTGTCCATTTCCAACCTATTTAATGGTTTTGTCCACGAAACGCCTATGTGTCCATTTCCAACCTATTTAATGGTTTAGTCCACGAAACGCCTATGTGTCCATTTCCAACCTATTTAATGGTTTTGTCCATGAAACGCCTATGTGTCCATTTCCAACCTATTTAATGGTTTTGTCCACGAAACGCCTATGTGTCCATTTCCAACCTATTTAATGGTTTAGTCCACGAAACGCCTATGTGTCCATTTCCAACCTATTTAATGGTTTTGTCCACGAAACGCCTATGTGTCCATTTCCAACCTATTTAATGGTTTTGTCCACGAAACGCCTATGTGTCCATTTCCAACCTATTTAATGGTTTAGTCCACGAAACACCTATGTGTCCATTTCCAACCTATTTAATGGTTTTGTCCATGAAACGCCTATGTGTCCATTTCCAACCTATTTAATGGGTTTTGTCCACGAAACGCCTATGTGTCCATTTCCAACCTATTTAATGTTTTGTCCACGAAGCGCCTATGTGTCCTTTTCCAACCTATTTAATGGGTTTTGTCCACGAAACGCCTATGTGTCCTTTTCCAACCTATTTAATGGGTTTTGTCCACGAAACGCCTATGTGTCCATTTCCAACCTATTTAATGGTTTTGTCCATGAAACGCCTATGTGTCCATTTCCAACCTATTTAATGTTTTGTCCACGAAGCGCCTATGTGTCCATTTCCAACCTATTTAATGTTTTGTCCACGAAGCGCCTATGTGTCCATTTCCAACCTATTTAATGGGTTTTGTCCACGAAACGCCTATGTGTCCTTTTCCAACCTATTTAATGGTTTTGTCCATGAAACGCCTATGTGTCCATTTCCAACCTATTTAATGGGTTTTGTCCACGAAACGCCTATGTGTCCATTTCCAACCTATTTAATGGTTTTGTCCACGAAGCGCCTATGTGTCCTTTTCCAACCTATTTAATGGGTTTTGTCCACGAAACGCCTATGTGTCCTTTTCCAACCTATTTAATGGTTTTGTCCACGAAACGCCTATGTGTCCTTTTCCAACCTATTTAATGGTTTTGTCCACGAAGCGCCTATGTGTCCATTTCCAACCTATTTAATGGTTTTGTCCACGAAACGCCTATGTGTCCATTTCCAACCTATTTAATGGTTTAGTCCACGAAACGCCTATGTGTCCATTTCCAACCTATTTAATGGTTTTGTCCACAAAACGCCTATGTGTCCATTTCCAACCTATTTAATGGTTTAGTCCACGAAACGCCTATGTGTCCATTTCCAACCTATTTAATGGTTTTGTCCACGAAACGCCTATGTGTCCATTTCCAACCTATTTAATGGTTTAGTCCACGAAACGCCTATGTGTCCATTTCCAACCTATTTAATGGTTTTGTCCACGAAACGCCTATGTGTCCATTTCCAACCTATTTAATGGTTTTGTCCACGAAACGCCTATGTGTCCATTTCCAACCTATTTAATGGTTTAGTCCACGAAACGCCTATGTGTCCATTTCCAACCTATTTAATGGTTTTGTCCATGAAACGCCTATGTGTCCATTTCCAACCTATTTAATGTTTTGTCCACGAAGCGCCTATGTGTCCATTTCCAACCTATTTAATGGTTTTGTCCATGAAACGCCTATGTGTCCATTTCCAACCTATTTAATGTTTTGTCCACGAAGCGCCTATGTGTCCTTTTCCAACCTATTTAATGTTTTGTCCACGAAGCGCCTATGTGTCCTTTTCCAACCTATTTAATGGGTTTTGTCCACGAAACGCCTATGTGTCCTTTTCCAACCTATTTAATGGTTTTGTCCACGAAACGCCTATGTGTCCATTTCCAACCTATTTAATGGTTTTGTCCACGAAACGCCTATGTGTCCATTTCCAACCTATTTAATGGTTTTGTCCACGAAACACCTATGTGTCCATTTCCAACCTATTTAATGGTTTTGTCCACGAGACGCCTATGTGTCCATTTCCAACCTATTTAATGGGTTTTGTCCATGAAACGCCTATGTGTCCTTTTCCAACCTATTTAATGGTTTTGTCCACGAAACGCCTATGTGTCCATTTCCAACCTATTTAATGGTTTTGTCCACGAAACGCCTATGTGTCCATTTCCAACCTATTTAATGGTTTTGTCCACGAAACACCTATGTGTCCATTTCCAACCTATTTAATGGTTTTGTCCACGAGACGCCTATGTGTCCATTTCCAACCTATTTAATGGGTTTTGTCCATGAAACGCCTATGTGTCCATTTCCAACCTATTTAATGGTTTTGTCCACGAAACACCTATGTGTCCATTTCCAACCTATTTAATGGTTTTGTCCACGAGACGCCTATGTGTCCTTTTCCAACCTATTTAATGGGTTTTGTCCACGAAACGCCTATGTGTCCTTTTCCAACCTATTTAATGGGTTTTGTCCACGAAGCGCCTATGTGTCCATTTCCAACCTATTTAATGGTTTTGTCCATGAAACGCCTATGTGTCCATTTCCAACCTATTTAATGTTTTGTCCACGAAGCGCCTATGTGTCCTTTTCCAACCTATTTAATGTTTTGTCCACGAAGCGCCTATGTGTCCTTTTCCAACCTATTTAATGGGTTTTGTCCACGAAACGCCTATGTGTCCTTTTCCAACCTATTTAATGGTTTTGTCCACGAAACGCCTATGTGTCCATTTCCAACCTATTTAATGGTTTTGTCCACGAAACGCCTATGTGTCCATTTCCAACCTATTTAATGGTTTTGTCCACGAAACACCTATGTGTCCATTTCCAACCTATTTAATGGTTTTGTCCACGAGACGCCTATGTGTCCATTTCCAACCTATTTAATGGGTTTTGTCCATGAAACGCCTATGTGTCCTTTTCCAACCTATTTAATGGTTTTGTCCACGAAACGCCTATGTGTCCATTTCCAACCTATTTAATGGTTTTGTCCACGAAGCACCTATGGTGTCCATTTCCAACCTATTTAATGGGTTTTGTCCATGAAACGCCTATGTGTCCTTTTCCAACCTATTTAATGGTTTTGTCCACGAAGCGCCTATGGTGTCCATTTCCAACCTATTTAGTGGGTTTTGTCCATGAAACGCCTATGTGTCCATTTCCAACCTATTTAATGTTTTGTCCACGAAACGCCTATGTGTCCATTTCCAACCTATTTAATGGTTTTGTCCACGAAACGCCTATGTGTCCATTTCCAACCTATTTAATGGTTTAGTCCACGAAACGCCTATGTGTCCATTTCCAACCTATTTAATGGTTTTGTCCACGAAGCGCCTATGTGTCCATTTCCAACCTATTTAATGGTTTTGTCCACGAAACGCCTATGTGTCCATTTCCAACCTATTTAATGGTTTAGTCCACGAAACGCCTATGTGTCCATTTCCAACCTATTTAATGGTTTTGTCCACGAAACGCCTATGTGTCCATTTCCAACCTATTTAATGGTTTTGTCCACGAAACGCCTATGTGTCCATTTCCAACCTATTTAATGGTTTAGTCCACGAAACGCCTATGTGTCCATTTCCAACCTATTTAATGGTTTTGTCCACGAAACGCCTATGTGTCCATTTCCAACCTATTTAATGGTTTTGTCCACGAAACGCGTATGTGTCCATTTCCAACCTATTTAATGGTTTTGTCCACGAAACGCCTATGTGTCCTTTTCCAACCTATTTAATTGTTTTGTCCACGTCCTTTCCAACCTATTTAATGGTTTTGTCCATGAAACGCCTATGTGTCCTTTTCCAACCTATTTAATGGTTTTGTCCACGAAACACCTGTGTCCATTTCCAACCTATTTAATGGTTTTGTCCACAAAACGCCTATGGTGTCCATTTCCAACCTATTTAATGGTTTTGTCCACGAAGCGCCTATGTGTCCTTTTCCAACCTATTTAATGGGTTTTGTCCATGAAACGCCTATGGTGTCCTTTTCCAACCTATTTAATGGGTTTTGTCCATGAAACGCCTATGTGTCCATTTCCAACCTATTTAATGGGTTTGTCCACGAAACGCTGGTGTCGTTTTCCAACCTATTTAATGGTTTTGTCCACGAAACGCCTATGGTGTCCTTTTCCAACCTATTTAATGGGTTTTGTCCATGAAACGCCTATGTGTCCATTTCCAACCTATTTAATGGGTTTGTCCACGAAACGCTGGTGTCGTTTTCCAACCTATTTAATGGTTTTGTCCACGAAACGCGTATGTGTCCATTTCCAACCTATTTAATGGTTTTGTCCACGAAACGCGTATGTGTCCATTTCCAACCTATTCAATGGTTTTGTCCACGAAATGCGTATGTGTCCATTTCCAACCTATTTAATGGGTTTGTCCACGAAACGCTGGTGTCGTTTTCCAACCTATTTAATGGTTTTGTCCACGAAACGCGTATGTGTCCTTTTCCAACCTATTTAATGGGTTTGTCCACAAAACGCCTATGTGTCCATTTCCAACCTATTTAATGTGTTTGTCCACGAAACGCTGGTGTCGTTTTCCAACCTATTTAATGGTTTTGTCCACGAAACGCGTATGTGTCCATTTCCAACCTATTTAATGGTTTTGTCCACGAAGCGCCTATGTGTCCATTTCCAACCTATTTAATGGTTTTGTCGACGAAACGCGTATGTGTCCATTTCCAACCTATTTAATGGTTTTGTCCACGAAACGCGTATGTGTCCATTTCCAACCTATTTAATGGTTTTGTCAACGAAACGCGTATGTGTCCATTTCCAACCTATTCAATGGTTTTGTCCACGAAACACCTATGTGTCCATTTCCAACCTATTCAATGGTTTTGTCCACGAAACGCCTATGTGTCCTTTTCAAACCTATTTAATGGTTTTGTCCACGAAACGCCTATGTGTCCTTTTCCAACCTATTCAATAGGTTTGTCCACGAAACGCCTATGTGTCCTTTTCCAACCTATTTAATGGTTTTGTCCACGAAACGCCTATGTGTCCTTTTCCAACCTATTTAATGGTTTTGTCCAAGAAACGCCTATGTGTCCTTTTCCAACCTATTTAATGGTTCTGTCCACGAAACGCCTATGTGTCCATTTCCACCCTATTTAATGGTTTTGTCCACGAAACGCTTATGTGTCCTTTTCCAACCTATTCAATGGTTTTGTCCACGAAACGCCTATGTGTCCTTTTCCAACCTATTCAATGGTTTTGTCCACGAAACGCCTATGTGTCCATTTCCAACCTATTTAATGGGTTTTGTCCACGAAACGCCTATGTGTCCTTTTCCAACCTATTTAATGGTTCTGTTCACGAAACGCCTATGTGTCCATTTCCACCCTATTTAATGGTTTTGTCCACGAAACGCCTGTGTCCATTTCCAACCTATTTAATGGGTTTGTCCACGAAACGCCTGTGTCCATTTCCAACCTATTTAATGGGTTTGTCCACGAAACGCCTATGTGTCCATTTCCAACCTATTTAATGGGTTTGTCCACGAAACGCCTGTGTCCATTTCCAACCTATTTAATGGTTTTGTCCACGAAACGCCTATGTGTCCTTTTCCAACCTATTTAATGGTTCTGTTCACGAAACGCCTATGTGTCCATTTCCACCCTATTTAATGGTTTTGTCCACGAAACGCCTATGTGTCCTTTTCCAACCTATTTAATGGTTTTGTCCACGCAACGCGTATGTGTACATTTCCAACCTATTTAATGGTTTTGTCCACGAAACGCCTATGGTGTCCTTTTCCAACCTATTCAATGGTTTTGTCCACGAAACGCCTATGGTGTCCTTTTCCAACCTATTTAATGGTTTTGTCCACGAAACGCGTATGTGTCCATTTCCAACCTATTTAATTGTTTTGTCCACGAAACGCCTATGTGTCCATTTCCAACCTATTCAATGGTTTTGTCCACGAAACGCCTATGTGTCCTTTTCAAACCTATTTAATAGTTTTGTCCACGAAACGCCTATGTGTCCTTTTCCAACCTATTCAATAGGTTTGTCCACGAAATGCCTATGTGTCCTTTTCCAACCTATTTAATGGTTTTGTCCACGAAACGCCTATGTGTCCATTTCCAACCTATTTAATGGTTTTGTCCAAGAAACGCCTATGTGTCCTTTTCCAACCTATTTAATGGTTTTGTCCACGAAACGCCTATGTGTCCTTTTCCAACCTATTTAATGGTTTTGTCCACGAAACGCCTATGTGTCCTTTTCCAACCTATTTAATGGTTTTGTCCACGAAACGCCTATGTGTCCATTTCCAACCTATTTAATGGTTTTGTCCACGAAACGCCTATGTGTCAATTTCCAACCTATTTAATGGGTTTTGTCCACGAAACGCCTATGTGTCCATTTCCAACCTATTTAATGGGTTTGTCCACGAAACGCCTGTGTCCATTTCCAACCTATTTAATGGTTTTGTCCACGAAACGCCTATGTGTCCTTTTACAACCTATTTAATGGGTCTGTCCACGAAACGCCTATGTGTCCATTTCCAACCTATTTAATGGTTTTGTCCACGAAGCGCCTATGTGTCCTTTTACAACCTATTTAATGGGTCTGTCCACGAAACGCCTATGTGTCCATTTCCAACCTATTTAATGGTTTTGTCCACGAAACGCCTATGTGTCAATTTCCAACCTATTTAATGGGTTTGTCCACGAAACGCCTATGTGTCCTTTTCCAACCTATTTAATGGTTTTGTCCACGAAACGCCTATGTGTCCATTTCCAACCTATTTAATGGTTTTGTCCACGAAACGCTTATGTGTCCTTTTCCAACCTATTCAATGGTTTTGTCCACGAAACGCCTATGTGTCCATTTCCAACCTATTTAATGGTTTTGTCCACGAAACGCCTGTGTCCATTTCCAACCTATTTAATGGTTTTGTCCACGAAACGCCTATGTGTCCATTTCCAACCTATTTAATGGTTTTGTCCACGAAACGCCTGTGTCCATTTCCAACCTATTTAATGTGTTTGTCCACGAAACGCTGGTGTCGTTTTCCAACCTATTTAATGGTTTTGTCCACGAAACGCGTATGTGTCCATTTCCAACCTATTTAATGGTTTTGTCCACGAAGCGCCTATGTGTCCATTTCCAACCTATTTAATGGTTTTGTCGACGAAACGCGTATGTGTCCATTTCCAACCTATTTAATGGTTTTGTCCACGAAACGCGTATGTGTCCATTTCCAACCTATTTAATGGTTTTGTCAACGAAACGCGTATGTGTCCATTTCCAACCTATTCAATGGTTTTGTCCACGAAACACCTATGTGTCCATTTCCAACCTATTCAATGGTTTTGTCCACGAAACGCCTATGTGTCCTTTTCAAACCTATTTAATGGTTTTGTCCACGAAACGCCTATGTGTCCTTTTCCAACCTATTCAATAGGTTTGTCCACGAAACGCCTATGTGTCCTTTTCCAACCTATTTAATGGTTTTGTCCACGAAACGCCTATGTGTCCTTTTCCAACCTATTTAATGGTTTTGTCCAAGAAACGCCTATGTGTCCTTTTCCAACCTATTTAATGGTTCTGTCCACGAAACGCCTATGTGTCCATTTCCACCCTATTTAATGGTTTTGTCCACGAAACGCTTATGTGTCCTTTTCCAACCTATTCAATGGTTTTGTCCACGAAACGCCTATGTGTCCTTTTCCAACCTATTCAATGGTTTTGTCCACGAAACGCCTATGTGTCCATTTCCAACCTATTTAATGGGTTTTGTCCACGAAACGCCTATGTGTCCTTTTCCAACCTATTTAATGGTTCTGTTCACGAAACGCCTATGTGTCCATTTCCACCCTATTTAATGGTTTTGTCCACGAAACGCCTGTGTCCATTTCCAACCTATTTAATGGGTTTGTCCACGAAACGCCTGTGTCCATTTCCAACCTATTTAATGGGTTTGTCCACGAAACGCCTATGTGTCCATTTCCAACCTATTTAATGGGTTTGTCCACGAAACGCCTGTGTCTATTTCCAACCTATTTAATGGTTTTGTCCACGAAACGCCTATGTGTCCTTTTCCAACCTATTTAATGGTTCTGTTCACGAAACGCCTATGTGTCCATTTCCACCCTATTTAATGGTTTTGTCCACGAAACGCCTATGTGTCCTTTTCCAACCTATTTAATGGTTTTGTCCACGAAACGCGTATGTGTACATTTCCAACCTATTTAATGGTTTTGTCCACGAAACGCCTATGGTGTCCTTTTCCAACCTATTCAATGGTTTTGTCCACGAAACGCCTATGGTGTCCTTTTCCAACCTATTTAATGGTTTTGTCCACGAAACGCGTATGTGTCCATTTCCAACCTATTTAATTGTTTTGTCCACGAAACGCCTATGTGTCCATTTCCAACCTATTCAATGGTTTTGTCCACGAAACGCCTATGTGTCCTTTTCAAACCTATTTAATAGTTTTGTCCACGAAACGCCTATGTGTCCTTTTCCAACCTATTCAATAGGTTTGTCCACGAAATGCCTATGTGTCCTTTTCCAACCTATTTAATGGTTTTGTCCACGAAACGCCTATGTGTCCATTTCCAACCTATTTAATGGTTTTGTCCAAGAAACGCCTATGTGTCCTTTTCCAACCTATTTAATGGTTTTGTCCACGAAACGCCTATGTGTCCTTTTCCAACCTATTTAATGGTTTTGTCCACGAAACGCCTATGTGTCCTTTTCCAACCTATTTAATGGTTTTGTCCACGAAACGCCTATGTGTCCATTTCCAACCTATTTAATGGTTTTGTCCACGAAACGCCTATGTGTCAATTTCCAACCTATTTAATGGGTTTTGTCCACGAAACGCCTATGTGTCCATTTCCAACCTATTTAATGGGTTTGTCCACGAAACGCCTGTGTCCATTTCCAACCTATTTAATGGTTTTGTCCACGAAACGCCTATGTGTCCTTTTACAACCTATTTAATGGGTCTGTCCACGAAACGCCTATGTGTCCATTTCCAACCTATTTAATGGTTTTGTCCACGAAGCGCCTATGTGTCCTTTTACAACCTATTTAATGGGTCTGTCCACGAAACGCCTATGTGTCCATTTCCAACCTATTTAATGGTTTTGTCCACGAAACGCCTATGTGTCAATTTCCAACCTATTTAATGGGTTTGTCCACGAAACGCCTATGTGTCCTTTTCCAACCTATTTAATGGTTTTGTCCACGAAACGCCTATGTGTCCATTTCCAACCTATTTAATGGTTTTGTCCACGAAACGCTTATGTGTCCTTTTCCAACCTATTCAATGGTTTTGTCCACGAAACGCCTATGTGTCCATTTCCAACCTATTTAATGGTTTTGTCCACGAAACGCCTGTGTCCATTTCCAACCTATTTAATGGTTTTGTCCACGAAACGCCTATGTGTCAATTTCCAACCTATTTAATGGTTTTGTCCACGAAGCGCCTATGTGTCCTTTTACAACCTATTTAATGGGTTTGTCCACGAAACGCCTATGTGTCCTTTTCCAACCTATTTAATGGTTTTGTCCACGAAGCGCCTATGTGTCCTTTTCCAACCTATTTAATGGTTTTGTCCACGAAGCGCCTATGTGTCCATTTCCAACCTATTTAATGGGTTTTGTCCACGAAACGCCTATATGTCCATTTCCAACCTATTCAATGGTTTTGTCCACGAAACGCCTATGTGTCCTTTTCCAACCTATTTAATGGTTTTGTCCACGAAAGCGCCTATGTGTCCTTTTACAACCTATTTAATGGGTCTGTCCACGAAACGCCTATGTGTCCCATTTCCAACCTATTTAATGGTTTTGTCCACGAAACGCCTATGTGTCAATTTCCAACCTATTTAATGGGTTTGTCCACGAAACGCCTATGTGTCCTTTTCCAACCTATTTAATGGTTTTGTCCACGAAACGCCTATGTGTCCATTTCCAACCTATTTAATGGTTTTGTCCACGAAACGCTTATGTGTCCTTTTCCAACCTATTCAATGGTTTTGTCCACGAAACGCCTATGTGTCCATTTCCAACCTATTTAATGGTTTTGTCCACGAAACGCCTGTGTCCATTTCCAACCTATTTAATGGTTTTGTCCACGAAACGCCTATGTGTCAATTTCCAACCTATTTAATGGTTTTGTCCACGAAGCGCCTATGTGTCCTTTTACAACCTATTTAATGGGTTTGTCCACGAAACGCCTATGTGTCCTTTTCCAACCTATTTAATGGTTTTGTCCACGAAGCGCCTATGTGTCCTTTTCCAACCTATTTAATGGTTTTGTCCACGAAGCGCCTATGTGTCCATTTCCAACCTATTTAATGGGTTTTGTCCACGAAACGCCTATATGTCCATTTCCAACCTATTCAATGGTTTTGTCCACGAAACGCCTATGTGTCCTTTTCCAACCTATTCAATAGGTTTGTCCACGAAACGCCTATGTGTCCGTTTCCAACCTATTTAATGGTTTTGTCCACGAAACGCCTATGTGTCCATTTCCAACCTATTTAATGGTTTTGTCCACGAAGCGCCTATGGTGTCCTTTTCCAACCTATTTAATGGGTTTTGTCCATGAAACGCCTATGTGTCCATTCCCAACCTATTTAATGGTTTTGTCCACGAAGCGCCTATGTGTCCATTTCCAACCTATTTAATGGGTTTGTCCACGAAACGCCTGTGTCCATTTCCAACCTATTTAATGGTTTTGTCCACGAAACGCCTATGTGTCCTTTTACAACCTATTTAATGGGTCTGTCCACGAAACGCCTATGTGTCCATTTCCAACCTATTTAATGGTTTTGTCCACGAAGCGCCTATGTGTCCTTTTACAACCTATTTAATGGGTCTGTCCACGAAACGCCTATGTGTCCATTTCCAACCTATTTAATGGTTTTGTCCACGAAACGCCTATGTGTCAATTTCCAACCTATTTAATGGGTTTGTCCACGAAACGCCTATGTGTCCTTTTCCAACCTATTTAATGGTTTTGTCCACGAAACGCCTATGTGTCCATTTCCAACCTATTTAATGGTTTTGTCCACGAAACGCTTATGTGTCCTTTTCCAACCTATTTAATGGTTTTGTCCACGAAACGCCTATGTGTCCATTTCCAACCTATTTAATGGTTTTGTCCACGAAACGCTTATGTGTCCTTTTCCAACCTATTCAATGGTTTTGTCCACGAAACGCCTATGTGTCCATTTCCAACCTATTTAATGGGTTTTGTCCACGAAACGCCTGTGTCCATTTCCAACCTATTTAATGGTTTTGTCCACGAAACGCCTATGTGTCAATTTCCAACCTATTTAATGGTTTTGTCCACGAAGCGCCTATGTGTCCTTTTACAACCTATTTAATGGGTTTGTCCACGAAACGCCTATGTGTCCTTTTCCAACCTATTTAATGGTTTTGTCCACGAAGCGCCTATGTGTCCTTTTCCAACCTATTTAATGGTTTTGTCCACGAAGCGCCTATGTGTCCATTTCCAACCTATTTAATGGGTTTTGTCCACGAAACGCCTATGTGTCCATTTCCAACCTATTCAATGGTTTTGTCCACGAAACGCCTATGTGTCCTTTTCCAACCTATTCAATAGGTTTGTCCACGAAACGCCTATGTGTCCATTTCCAACCTATTTAATGGTTTTGTCCACGAAACGCCTATGGTGTCCTTTTCCAACCTATTTAATGGGTTTTGTCCATGAAACGCCTATGTGTCCATTTCCAACCTATTTAATGGTTTTGTCCACGAAGCGCCTATGTGTCCTTTTCCAACCTATTTAATGGTTTTGTCCACGAAACGCCTATGGTGTCCTTTTCCAACCTATTTAATGGGTTTTGTCCATGAAACGCCTATGTGTCCATTTCCAACCTATTTAATGGTTTTGTCCACGAAGCGCCTATGTGTCCATTTCCAACCTATTTAATGGTTTTGTCCACGAAACGCGTATGTGTCCATTTCCAACCTATTTAATGGTTTTGTCCACGAAACGCCTATGGTGTCCTTTTCCAACCTATTTAATGGTTTTGTCCACGAAACGCCTATGTGTCCCTTTTCCAACCTATTTAATGGTTTTGTCCACGAAACGCCTATGTGTCCATTTCCAACCTATTTAATGGTTTTGTCCACGAAACGCCTATGTGTCCATTTCCAACCTATTTAATGGTTTTGTCCACGAAACGCCTATGTGTCCATTTCCAATCTATTTAATGGTTTTGTCCACGAAACGCGTATGTGTCCATTTCCAACCTATTCAATGGTTTTGTCCACGAAACGCTGGTGTCGTTTTCCAACCTATTTAATGGTTTTGTCCACGAAACGCCTATGTGTCCATTTCCAACCTATTTAATGGGTTTTGTCCATGAAACGCCTATGTGTCCATTTCCAACCTATTTAATGGTTTTGTCCACGAAGCGCCTATGTGTCCATTTCCAACCTATTTAATGGTTTTGTCCACGAAGCGCCTATGTGTCCATTTCCAACCTATTTAATGGTTTTGTCCACGAAACGCCTATGTGTCTATTTCCAACCTATTCAATGGTTTTGTCCACGAAACGCCTATGTGTCCTTTTCCAACCTATTTAACGTGTTAAGCTTCACCAGAGCGCGGGGCGCACTGAAGCGTTTTTTTTTTTAAATAGTTCAAAGTTACTATCAGATTTAATGTTATTACCTTGACAAACTATACATCATTAAAAAGATATAAGACTCAAGTTTCAGTATTTGACCACTATTGTATTCTGTGAAACGTATAGTGACAGTTATGTCTTAATTTGTGTCAGGAGTTATGAAATTAAAAAATGAGTTGTTACCTTTAATATGAATTATGAGCGTCAGCCGGTCTCATTCAGAAAAAAACTCCCGTGCGATCGTCATGACAGAGCTTGACAAAACAACGTCCCTCAGGGCTTTTAGCTCAAACATGTGCAGATTTGGAGAAATATTGATAGATTCTCATAGGTTTACATCAGACTTCTATAGACAGGAATAATATTTATTGAATTTATACCCAAATGCGTCGATGTAATCATTTTGAGCGCTGTATACTCTGATGTACTGTGTTATCAATTCATACTAACGGTCTGGGGCGCTGTTTGAACAGTAAAGTCCATATATGGATCACATGAAGAAGAACTATAATCATGTGACATTCAGGAAGTCCTGGCACAACAAAGCTATCCGAGATCGCTGTAAAGTGCAGATAAAGATGGTTTGAAGACAATAAACATGATTGCAATGATATTTGATTTACCTGTGTTCTTCGAGTCATGTCAGGTATTTTCATAATAATAGATTATATGTATAATGTAATGCTAATCGAGATAGACTTTCAAATTGTGCAGAATACAATAAAATAATATATTTTCTATCTGATTTTTTTATCTGAAGCCAAATCAGATTACAGAAAGTTATTTAAAACACTCGACTTGCGCTATAAAGTAAGTTGAGCACAAACATAGTTTTATTCTCATAAATTGTCGTGTATTGATGGTGTGCTAAGCTAACATGCTAGCTAGTACTGAGCACCTGCTACCTAACTTCGGTGTAATTTTTATGATTTTTTTCTAAATAAGAATGCTTACTGAACTGTTTCGTTTTTCAAAAAGGGCATTTGATACAGTTTCACTGTGAAGTGAGAACTTTTATAAAATAAATGAGGGATTGAAACAGTGTGAATTGCTAGTCGTTAGTGATTATAATGCAGACAAAAGAAAAGCATATTTAGAGCAATAAACAGGCTGGAGAGGTGTGAATATGTGCAGGGGAGACTGAGACTGAATGGGGCTCGTTTTTGCATCACAAAACAATAGAGGCAATAGACTGAATAGATGCTTATAAGATGACAATAAACACCAGTCTAATCAAAATAAAGTCATGTGACATGATCTTGAAAAACATTGAACTAAATACAGAGTTTTAGACTTATCATCTTCAGATTTTAAATATAACATGGCCAGACATGTGGCTTTAGCTGCAGTGCATTTCTAGATTGCTCCAGGGCCAACTTCAATTTTATTTTCATGAAGATGTTTCATAAAAATAAATGTATAATAACTTTACAAAACTTTGAAGCTATTTATAACTATTTTTTTTCATTATGACAATAATTAATTCTACATTTACAATAAACTTCCAGGTGTCAGCTTTCAAATGAGATCTTACTTGTGCTTTTAGTACAAAGGGTTCATGAACTGTATCTGTTTCAGTTTGGGAATGCCATATCTGGGGATTTTTCAAAAATGGGCTTGAAGCTTAACAGGTTAATTGTTTTGTCCACGAAACGCCTATGTGTCCATTTCCAACCTATTCAATGGTTTTGTCCACGAAACGCCTATGTGTCCATTTCCAACCTATTTAATGGTTTTGTCCACGAAACACCTATGTGTCCATTTCCAACCTATTTAATGGTTTTGTCCACGAAACACCTATGTGTCCATTTCCAACCTATTCAATGGTTTTGTCCACGAAACGCCTATGTGTCCTTTTCCAACCTATTTAATGGTTTTGTCCACGAAACGCCTATGTGTCCTTTTCCAACCTATTTAATTGTTTTGTCCACGTCCTTTCCAACCTATTTAATGGTTTTGTCCATGAAACGCCTATGTGTCCTTTTCCAACCTATTTAATGGTTTTGTCCACGAAACGCCTATGTGTCCTTTTCAAACCTATTTAATGGTTTTGTCCACGAAACTCCTATGTGTCCTTTTCCAACCTATTTAATTGTTTTGTCCACGAAACGCCTATGTGTCCTTTTCCAACCTATTTAATGGTTTTGTCCATGAAACGCCTATGTGTCCTTTTCCAACCTATTTAATGGTTTTGTCCATGAAACGCCTATGTGTCCTTTTCCAACCTATTTAATGGTTTTGTCCACGAAACACCTATGTGTCCATTTCCAACCTATTTAATGGTTTTGTCCACGAAACACCTATGTGTCCATTTCCAACCTATTTAATGGTTTTGTCCACGAAACACCTATGTGTCCATTTCCAACCTATTTAATGGTTTTGTCCACGAAACGCCTATGTGTCCTTTTCCAACCTATTTAATTGTTTTGTCCACGTCCTTTCCAACCTATTTAATGGTTTTGTCCATGAAACACCTGTGTCCATTTCCAACCTATTTAATGGTTTTGTCCACAAAACGCCTATGTGTCCTTTTCCAACCTATTTAATGGTTTTGTCCACGTCCTTTCCAACCTATTTAATGGTTTTGTCCATGAAACACCTGTGTCCATTTCCAACCTATTTAATGGTTTTGTCCACGAAACGCCTATGTGTCCTTTTCCAACCTATTTAATGGTTTTGTCCACGAAACACCTGTGTCCATTTCCAACCTATTTAATGGTTTTGTCCACAAAACGCCTATGGTGTCCATTTCCAACCTATTTAATGGTTTTGTCCACGAAGCGCCTATGTGTCCTTTTCCAACCTACTTAATGGTTTTGTCCACGAAACGCGTATGTGTCCATTTCCAACCTATTTAATGGTTTTGTCCACGAAACGCCTATGGTGTCCTTTTCCAACCTATTTAATGGGTTTTGTCCATGAAACGCCTATGTGTCCATTTCCAACCTATTTAATGGTTTTGTCCACGAAGCGCCTATGTGTCCATTTCCAACCTATTTAATGGTTTTGTCCACGAAACGCGTATGTGTCCATTTCCAACCTATTCAATGGTTTTGTCCACGAAACGCGTATGTGTCCATTTCCAACCTATTTAATGGGTTTGTCCACGAAACGCTGGTGTCGTTTTCCAACCTATTTAATGGTTTTGTCCACGAAACGCGTATGTGTCCTTTTCCAACCTATTTAATGGGTTTGTCCACGAAACGCCTATGTGTCCATTTCCAACCTATTTAATGGGTTTGTCCACGAAACGCTGGTGTCGTTTTCCAACCTATTTAATGGTTTTGTCCACGAAACGCATATGTGTCCATTTCCAACCTATTTAATGGTTTTGTCCACGAAGCGCCTATGTGTCCATTTCCAACCTATTTAATGGTTTTGTCGACGAAACGCGTATGTGTCCATTTCCAACCTATTTAATGGTTTTGTCCACGAAACGCGTATGTGTCCATTTCCAACCTATTTAATGGTTTTGTCAACGAAACGCGTATGTGTCCATTTCCAACCTATTCAATGGTTTTGTCCACGAAACACCTATGTGTCCATTTCCAACCTATTCAATGGTTTTGTCCACGAAACGCCTATGTGTCCTTTTCAAACCTATTTAATGGTTTTGTCCACGAAACGCCTATGTGTCCTTTTCCAACCTATTCAATAGGTTTGTCCACGAAACGCCTATGTGTCCTTTTCCAACCTATTTAATGGTTTTGTCCACGAAACGCCTATGTGTCCTTTTCCAACCTATTTAATGGTTTTGTCCAAGAAACGCCTATGTGTCCTTTTCCAACCTATTTAATGGTTCTGTCCACGAAACGCCTATGTGTCCATTTCCACCCTATTTAATGGTTTTGTCCACGAAACGCTTATGTGTCCTTTTCCAACCTATTCAATGGTTTTGTCCACGAAACGCCTATGTGTCCTTTTCCAACCTATTCAATGGTTTTGTCCACGAAACGCCTATGTGTCCATTTCCAACCTATTTAATGGGTTTTGTCCACGAAACGCCTTTGTGTCCTTTTCCAACCTATTTAATGGTTCTGTTCACGAAACGCCTATGTGTCCATTTCCACCCTATTTAATGGTTTTGTCCACGAAACGCCTGTGTCCATTTCCAACCTATTTAATGGGTTTGTCCACGAAACGCCTGTGTCCATTTCCAATCTATTTAATGGTTTTGTCCACGAAACGCCTATGTGTCCTTTTCCAACCTATTTAATGGTTCTGTTCACGAAACGCCTATGTGTCCATTTCCACCCTATTTAATGGTTTTGTCCACGAAACGCTTATGTGTCCTTTTCCAACCTATTCAATGGTTTTGTCCACGAAACGCCTATGTGTCCTTTTCCAACCTATTCAATGGTTTTGTCCACAAAACGCCTATGTGTCCATTTCCAACCTATTTAATGGGTTTTGTCCACGAAACGCCTATGTGTCCTTTTCCAACCTATTCAATGGTTTTGTCCACAAAACGCCTATGTGTCCATTTCCAACCTATTTAATGGGTTTGTCCACGAAACGCCTGTGTCCATTTCCAACCTATTCAATGGTTTTGTCCACGAAACACCTATGTGTCAATTTCCAACCTATTTAATGGGTTTGTCCACGAAACGCCTATGTGTCCTTTTCCAACCTATTTAATGGGTTTTGTCCACGAAACGCCTATGTGTCCTTTTCCAACCTATTTAATGGGTTTTGTCCACGAAACGCCTGTGTCCATTTCCAACCTATTCAATGGTTTTGTCCACGAAACGCCTATGTGTCCTTTTCCAACCTATTCAATAGGTTTGTCCACGAAACGCCTATGTGTCCATTTCCAACCTATTTAATGGTTTTGTCCACGAAACGCCTATGTGTCCATTTCCAACCTATTCAATGGTTTTGTCCACGAAGCGCCTATGTGTCCTTTTACAACCTATTTAATGGTTTTGTCCACGAAACGCGTATGTGTCCATTTCCAACCTATTTAATGGTTTTGTCCATGAAACGCCTATGTGTCCATTTCCAACCTATTTAATGGTTTTGTCCACGAAGCGCCTATGTGTCCATTTCCAACCTGGTTTTGTCCACGAAACGCCTATGTGTCCATTTCCAACCTATTTAATGGTTTTGTCCATGAAACACCTATGTGTCCATTTCCAACCTATTTAATGGTTTTGTCCACGAAGCGCCTATGTGTCCTTTTCCAACCTATTTAATGGGTTTTGTCCATGAAACGCCTATGTGTCCATTTCCAACCTATTTAATGGTTTTGTCCACGAAACACCTGTGTCCATTTCCAACCTATTTAATGGTTTTGTCCACGAAACGCCTATGTGTCCTTTTCCAACCTATTTAATGGTTTTGTCCACAAAACGCCTATGGTGTCCATTTCCAACCTATTTAATGGTTTTGTCCACGAAGCGCCTATGTGTCCTTTTACAACCTATTTATTGGGTTTGTCCACGAAGCGCCTATGTGTCCATTTCCAACCTATTTAATGGTTTTGTCCACGAAGCGCCTATGTGTCCTTTTACAACCTATTTAATGGGTTTGTCCACGAAACGCCTATGTGTCCATTTCCAACCTATTCAATAGGTTTGTCCACGAAACGCCTATGTGTCCTTTTCCAACCTATTTAATGGTTTTGTCCATGAAACGCCTATGTGTCCTTTTCCAACCTATTTAATAGTTTTGTCCACGAAACGCCTATGTGTCCATCTCCAACCTATTTAATGGTTTTGTCCAAGAAACGCCTATGGTGTCCATTTCCAACCTATTTAATGGTTTTGTCCACAAAACGCCTATGTGTCCTTTTCCAACCTATTCAATGGTTTTGTCCACAAAACGCCTATGTGTCCTTTTCCAACCTATTTAATGGTTTTGTCCATGAAACGCCTATGTGTCCTTTTCCAACCTATTTAATAGTTTTGTCCACGAAACGCCTATGTGTCCATCTCCAACCTATTTAATAGTTTTGTCCACGAAACGCCTATGTGTCCATTTCCAACCTATTTAATGGTTTTGTCCAAGAAACGCCTATGGTGTCCATTTCCAACCTATTTAATGGTTTTGTCCAAGAAACGCCTATGGTGTCCATTTCCAACCTATTTAATGGTTTTGTCCACAAAACGCCTATGTGTCCTTTTCCAACCTATTTAATAGTTTTGTCCACGAAACGCCTATGTGTCCATCTCCAACCTATTTAATAGTTTTGTCCACGAAACGCGTATGTGTCCATTTCCAACCTATTTAATGGGTTTGTCCACGAAACGCTGGTGTCGTTTTCCAACCTATTTAATGGTTTTGTCCACGAAACGCCTATGTGTCCATTTCCAACCTATTTAATGGTTTTGTCCACGAAGCGCCTATGTGTCCATTTCCAACCTATTTAATGGTTTTGTCCACGAAACGCCTATGTGTCCATTTCCAACCTATTTAATGGTTTTGTCAACGAAACGCCTATGGTGTCCTTTTCCAACCTATTTAATGGTTTTGTCCACGAAACGCGTATGTGTCCATTTCCAACCTATTTAATGGTTTTGTCCACGAAACGCTTATGTGTCCTTTTCCAACCTATTTAATGGTTTTGTCCACGAAACGCTTATGTGTCCTTTTCCAACCTATTCAATGGTTTTGTCCACGAAACACCTGTGTCCATTTCCAACCTATTTAATGGGTTTGTCCACGAAGCGCCTATGTGTCCTTTTCCAACCTATTTAATAGTTTTGTCCACGAAACGCCTATGTGTCCATCTCCAACCTATTTAATGGTTTTGTCCAAGAAACGCCTATGTGTCCATTTCCAACCTATTTAATAGTTTTGTCCACGAAACGCCTATGTGTCCATCTCCAACCTATTTAATGGTTTTGTCCAAGAAACGCCTATGTGTCCATTTCCAACCTATTTAATTGTTTTGTCCACGAAACAACTATGTGTCCTTATACAACCTATTTAATGGGTTTGTCCACGAAACGCCTATGTGTCCTTTTCCAACCTATTTAATGGTTTTGTCCACGAAACGCCTATGTGTCCTTTTCCAACCTATTTAATGGTTTTGTCCACGAAACGCCTATGTGTCCTTTTCCAACCTATTTAATGGTTTTGTCCACGAAACACCTATGTGTCCATTTCAAACCTATTTAATGGTTTTGTCCACGAAACACCTATGTGTCCATTTCCAACCTATTTAATGGTTTTGTCCACGAAACACCTATGTGTCCTTTTCCAACCTATTTAATTGTTTTGTCCACGAAACGCCTATGTGTCCATTTCCAACCTATTTAATGGTTTTGTCCACGAAACGCCTATGTGTCCTTTTCCAACCTATTTAATTGTTTTGTCCATGAAACGCCTATGTGTCCATTTCCAACCTATTTAATGGTTTTGTCCACGAAACACCTGTGTCCATTTCCAACCTATTTAATGGTTTTGTCCAAGAAACACCTGTGTCCATTTCCAACCTATTTAATGGTTTTGTCCACGAAACGCTTATGTGTCCTTTTCCAACCTATTTAATGGTTTTGTCCACGAAACGCCTATGTGTCCTTTTCCAACCTATTTAATGGTTTTGTCCACGAAACGCCTATGTGTCCTTTTCCAACCTATTTAATGGTTTTGTCCACGAAACGCCTATGTGTCCTTTTCCAACCTATTTAATGGTTTTGTCCATGAAACGCCTATGTGTCCTTTTCCAACCTATTTAATGGTTTTGTCCACGAAACGCCTATGTGTCCTTTTCCAACCTATTTAATGGTTTTGTCCATGAAACGCCTATGTGTCCATTTCCAACCTATTTAATGGTTTTGTCCACGAAACACCTGTGTCCATTTCCAACCTATTTAATGGGTTTGTCCACGAAACGCCTATATGTCCTTTTCAAACCTATTTAATGGTTTTGTCCACGAAACGCCTATGTGTCCATTTCCAACCTATTTAATGGTTTTGTCCACGAAACGCCTATGTGTCCTTTTCCAACCTTTTTAATGGTTTTGTCCACGAAACGCCTATGTGTCCATTTCCAACCTATTTAATGGGTTTGTCCACGAAACGCCTATGTGTCCTTTTCAAACCTATTCAATGGGTTTGTCGACGAAACGCCTATGTGTCCTTTTCCAACCTATTTAATGGTTTTGTCCACGAAGCGCCTATGTGTCCTTTTCCAACCTATTTAATGGTTTTGTCCATGAAACGCCTATGTGTCCATTTCCAACCTATTTAATGGTTTTGTCCACGAAACGCGTATGTGTCCATTTCCAACCTATTTAATGGTTTTGTCCACGAAACGCCTATGGTGTCCTTTTCCAACCTATTTAATGGGTTTTGTCCATGAAACGCCTATGTGTCCATTTCCAACCTATTTAATGGGTTTGTCCACGAAACGCTGGTGTCGTTTTCCAACCTATTTAATGGTTTTGTCCACGAAACGCGTATGTGTCCATTTCCAACCTATTTAATGGGTTTGTCCACGAAACGCTGGTGTCGTTTTCCAACCTATTTAATGGTTTTGTCCACGAAATGCGTATGTGTCCATTTCCAACCTATTTAATGGTTTTGTCCACGAAGCGCCTATGTGTCCATTTCCAACCTATTTAATGGTTTTGTCCACGAAACGCGTATGTGTCCATTTCCAACCTATTTAATGGTTTTGTCCACGAAACGCCTATGGTGTCCTTTTCCAACCTATTTAATGGTTTTGTCAACGAAACGCGTATGTGTCCATTTCCAACCTATTCAATGGTTTTGTCCACGAAACGCCTATGTGTCCATTTCCAACCTATTCAATGGTTTTGTCCACGAAACGCCTATGTGTCCTTTTCCAACCTATTTAATGGTTTTGTCCACGAAACGCGTATGTGTCCATTTCCAACCTATTTAATTGTTTTGTCCACGAAACGCCTATGTGTCCATTTCCAACCTATTCAATGGTTTTGTCCACGAAACGCCTATGTGTCCTTTTCAAACCTATTTAATGGTTTTGTCCACGAAACGCCTATGTGTCCTTTTCCAACCTATTTAATGGTTTTGTCCACGAAACGCCTATGTGTCCTTTTCCAACCTATTTAATGGTTTTGTCCACGAAACGCCTATGTGTCCATTTCCACCCTATTTAATGGTTTTGTCCACGAAACGCTTATGTGTCCTTTTCCAACCTATTCAATGGTTTTGTCCACGAAACGCCTATGTGTCCTTTTCCAACCTATTCAATGGTTTTGTCCACGAAACGCCTATGTGTCCATTTCCAACCTATTTAATGGGTTTGTCCACGAAACGCCTGTGTCCATTTCCAACCTATTTAATGGTTTTGTCCACGAAACGCCTATGTGTCAATTTCCAACCTATTTAATGGTTTTGTCCACGAAGCGCCTATGTGTCCTTTTACAACCTATTTAATGGGTCTGTCCACGAAACGCCTATGTATCCATTTCCAACCTATTTAATGGGTTTGTCCACGAAACGCCTATGTGTCCTTTTCCAACCTATTCAATGGTTTTGTCCACGAAACGCCTATGTGTCCATTTCCAACCTATTTAATGGGTTTGTCCACGAAACGCCTGTGTCCATTTCCAACCTATTTAATGGTTTTGTCCACGAAACGCCTATGTGTCCATTTCCAACCTATTTAATGGTTTTGTCCACGAAACGCTTATGTGTCCTTTTCCAATCTATTTAATGGTTTTGTCCACGAAACGCCTATGTGTCCATTTCCAACCTATTTAATGGTTTTGTCCACGAAACGCTTATGTGTCCTTTTCCAACCTATTCAATGGTTTTGTCCACGAAACGCCTATGTGTCCTTTTACAACCTATTTAATGGGTTTGTCCACGAAACGCCTATGTGTCCTTTTCCAACCTATTTAATGGTTTTGTCCACGAAACGCCTATGTGTCCTTTTCCAACCTATTTAATGGTTTTGTCCACGATACGCCTATGTGTCCTTTTCCAACCTATTTAATGGTTTTGTCCACGAAACGCTTATGTGTCCTTTTCCAACCTATTCAATGGTTTTGTCCACGAAACGCCTATGTGTCCTTTTACAACCTATTTAATGGGTTTGTCCACGAAGCGCCTATGTGTCCTTTTACAACCTATTTAATGGGTTTGTCCACGAAACGCCTATGTGTCCATTTCAAACCTATTTAATGGTTTTGTCCACGAAACGCCTATGTGTCCTTTTCCAACCTATTTAATGGTTTTGTCCACGAAGCGCCTATGTGTCCTTTTCCAACCTATTTAATGGTTTTGTCCACGAAGCGCCTATGTGTCCATTTCCAACCTATTTAATGGTTTTGTCCACGAAACGCCTATGTGTCCATTTCCAACCTATTTAATGGTTTTGTCCACGAAACGCCTATGTGTCCATTTCCAACCTATTTAATGGTTTTGTCCACGAAACGCGTATGTGTCCATTTCCAACCTATTTAATGGGTTTGTCCACGAAACGCTGGTGTCGTTTTCCAACCTATTTAATGGTTTTGTCCACGAAACGCCTATGTGTCCATTTCCAACCTATTTAATGGGTTTTGTCCATGAAACGCGTATGTGTCCATTTCCAACCTATTTAATGGTTTTGTCCACGAAACGCGTATGTGTCCATTTCCAACCTATTTAATGGTTTTGTCCACGAAACGCCTATGTGTCCATTTCCAACCTATTTAATGGTTTTGTCCACGAAACGCGTATGTGTCCATTTCCAACCTATTTAATGGTTTTGTCCACGAAACGCCTATGTGTCCATTTCCAACCTATTTAATGGTTTTGTCCACGAAACGCGTATGTGTCCATTTCCAACCTATTTAATGGTTTTGTCCACGAAACACCTATGTGTCCATTTCCAACCTATTCAATGGTTTTGTCCACGAAACGCCTATGTGTCCTTTTCCAACCTATTTAATGGTTTTGTCCACGAAACGCCTATGTGTCCATTTCCAACCTATTTAATTGTTTTGTCCACGAAACGCCTATGTGTCCATTTCCAACCTATTTAATGGTTTTGTCCACGAAACGCCTATGTGTCCTTTTCAAACCTATTTAATGGTTTTGTCCACGAAACGCCTATGTGTCCATTTCCAACCTATTTAATTGTTTTGTCCACGAAACGCCTATGTGTCCATTTCCAACCTATTTAATTGTTTGTCCACGAAACGCCTATGTGTCCATTTCCAACCTATTTAATGGTTTTGTCCACGAAACGCCTATGTGTCCTTTTCAAACCTATTTAATGGTTTTGTCCATGAAACGCCTATGTGTCCATTTCCAACCTATTCAATGGTTTTGTCCACGAAACGCCTATGTGTCCATTTCCAACCTATTTAATTGTTTTGTCCACGAAACGCCTATGTGTCCTTTTCCAACCTATTTAATGGTTTTGTCCACGAAACGCATGTGTCCTTTTCCAACCTATTTAATGGTTTTGTCCACGAAACGCATATGTGTCCATTTCCAACCTATTTAATGGTTTTGTCCACGAAACGCCTATGTGTCCTTTTCAAACCTATTTAATGGTTTTGTCCACGAAACGCCTATGTGCCCTTTTCCAACCTATTTAATGGTTTTGTCCACGAAACGCCTATGTGCCCTTTTCCAACCTATTTAATGGTTTTGTCCACAAAACGCCTATGTGTCCTTTTCCAACCTATTTAATGGTTTTGTCCACGAAACGCCTATGTGCCCTTTTCCAACCTATTTAATGGTTTTGTCCACGAAACGACTATGTGTCCTTTTCCAACCTATTTAATGGTTTTGTCAACGAAACGCCTATGTGTCCTTTTCCAACCTATTTAATGGTTTTGTCCACGAAACGCATATGTGTCCATTTCCAACCTATTTAATGGGTTTTGTCCATGAAACGCCTGTGTCCTTTTCCAACCTATTTAATGGTTTTGTCCACGAAACGCCTATGTGTCCATTTCCAACCTATTTAATGGGTTTTGTCCACGAAACGCCTATGTGTCCTTTTCCAACCTATTTAATGGGTTTTGTCCATGAAACGCCTGTGTCCTTTTCCAACCTATTTAATGGTTTTGTCCACGAAACGCCTATGTGTCCTTTTCAAACCTATTTAATGGTTTTGTCCACGAAATGCCTATGTGTCCATTTCCAACCTATTTAATGGTTTTGTCCACGAAACGCCTATGTGTCCATTTCCAACCTATTTAATGGTTTTGTCCACGAAACGCCTATGTGTCCATTTCCAACCTATTTAATGGTTTTGTCCACGAAACGCCTATGTGTCCATTTCCAACCTATTTAATGGTTTTGTCCACGAAACGCCTATGTGTCCATTTCCAACCTATTTAATGGTTTTGTCCACGAAACGCCTATGTGTCCATTTCCAACCTATTTAATGGTTTTGTCCACGAAACGCCTATGTGTCCATTTCCAACCTATTTAATGGTTTTGTCCACGAAACGCCTATGTGTCCTTTTCCAACCTATTTAATTTGTTTGTCCACGAAACGCCTATGTGTCCATTTTCAACCTATTTAATGGTTTTGTCCACGAAACGCCTATGTGTCCATTTCCAACCTATTTAATGGTTTTGTCCACGAAACGCCTATGTGTCCATTTTCAACCTATTTAATGGTTTTGTCCACGAAACGCCTATGTGTCCATTTCCAACCTATTTAATGGTTTTTTTCCACGAAACGCCTATGTGTCCTTTTCCAACCTATTTAATGGTTTTGTCCACGAAACGCATATGTGTCCATTTCCAACCTATTTAATGGTTTTGTCCACGAAACGCCTATGTGTCCTTTTCCAACCTATTTAATTTGTTTGTCCACGAAGCGCCTATGTGTCCATTTTCAACCTATTTAATGGTTTTGTCCACGAAGCGCCTATGTGTCCATTTCCAACCTATTTAATGGTTTTGTCCACGAAACGCCTATGTGTCCTTTTCCAACCTATTTAATGGGTTTTGTCCACGAAACGCCTATGGTGTCCATTTCCAACCTATTTAATGTTTTTTTTCCACGAAACGCCTATGTGTCCTTTTCCAACCTATTTAATGGTTTTGTCCACGAAACGCCTATGTGTCCTTTTCCAACCTATTTAATGGGGTTTGTCCACGAAACGCCTATGTGTCCTTTTCCAACCTATTTAATGGTTTTGTCCACAAAGCGCCTATGTGTCCATTTCCAACCTATTTAATGGTTTTGTCCACAAAGCGCCTATGTGTCCATTTCCAACCTATTTAATGGGTTTGTCCACGAAACGCCTATGTGTCCTTTTCCAACCTATTTAATGGGGTTTGTCCACGAAACGCCTATGTGTCCTTTTCCAACCTATTTAATGGGTTTTGTCCACGAAACGCCTATGGTGTCCATTTCCAACCTATTTAATGTTTTTTTTCCACGAAACGCCTATGTGTCCTTTTCCAACCTATTTAATGGGGTTTGTCCACGAAACGCCTATGTGTCCTTTTCCAACCTATTTAATGGTTTTGTCCACAAAGCGCCTATGTGTCCATTTCCAACCTATTTAATGGTTTTGTCCACAAAGCGCCTATGTGTCCATTTCCAACCTATTTAATGGGTTTGTCCACGAAACGCCTATGTGTCCTTTTCCAACCTATTTAATGGGGTTTGTCCACGAAACGCCTATGTGTCCTTTTCCAACCTATTTAATGGGGTTTGTCCACGAAACGCCTATGTGTCCTTTTCCAACCTATTTAATGGTTTTGTCCACAAAGCGCCTATGTGTCCATTTCCAACCTATTTAATGGGTTTTGTCCATGAAACGCCTATGGTGTCCATTTCCAACCTATTTAATGGGTTTGTCCACGAAACGCCTATGTGTCCTTTTCCAACCTATTTAATGGTTTTGTCCACGAAACGCCTATTTGTCCTTTTCCAACCTATTTAATGGTTTTGTCCACGAAACGCCTATGTGTCCTTTTCCAACCTATTTAATGGTTTTGTCCACGAAACGCCTGTGTCCATTTCCAACCTATTTAATGGTTTTGTCCACGAAACGCCTATGTGTCCTTTTCCAACCTATTTAATGTGTTTGTCCACGAAACGCCTATGTGTCCATTTCCAACCTATTTAATGGTTTTGTCCACGAAACGCATATGTGTCCTTTTCCAACCTATTTAATGGTTTTGTCCACGAAACGCCTATGTGTCCTTTTCCAACCTATTTAATGTGTTTGTCCACGAAACGCCTATGTGTCCATTTCCAACCTATTTAATGGTTTTGTCCACGAAACGCATATGTGTCCTTTTCCAACCTATTTAATGGTTTTGTCCACGAAACGCCTGTGTCCATTTCCAACCTATTTAATGGTTTTGTCCACAAAACGCCTATGTGTCCTTTTCCAACCTATTTAATGGTTTTGTCCACGAAACGCCTATGTGTCCATTTCCAACCTATTTAATGGTTTTGTCCACGAAACGCCTGTGTCCATTTCCAACCTATTTAATGGTTTTGTCCACGAAACGCCTGTGTCCATTTCCAACCTATTTAATGGTTTTGTCCACGAAACGCCTGTGTCCTTTTCCAACCTATTTAATGGGTTTGTCCACGAAACGCCTATGTGTCCTTTTCCAACCTATTTAATGGTTTTGTCCACGAAACGCCTGTGTCCATTTCCAACCTATTTAATGGTTTTGTCCACGAAACGCCTATGTGTCCTTTTCCAACCTATTTAATGGTTTTGTCCACGAAACGCCTATGTGTCCTTTTCCAACCTATTTAATGGTTTTGTCCACGAAACGCAAATGTGTCCTTTTCCAACCTATTTAATGGTTTTGTCCACGAAACGCCTGTGTCCATTTCCAACCTATTTAATGGTTTTGTCCACGAAACGCCTATGTGTCCTTTTCCAACCTATTTAATGTGTTTGTCCACGAAACGCCTATGTGTCCATTTCCAACCTATTTAATGGTTTTGTCCACGAAACGCCTATGTGTCCTTTTCCAACCTATTTAATGTGTTTGTCCACGAAACGCCTATAATATCCTTTTCCAACCTATTTAATGGGTTTTGTCCACGAAACACATATGTGTCCTTTTCCAACTTATTTAATGGTTTTGTCCACGAAGCGCCTATGGTGTCCATTTCCAACCTATTTAATGGTTTTGTCCACGAAACGCCTATGGTGTCCATTTCCAACCTATTTAATGGTTTTGTCCACGAAACGCCTATGGTGTCCATTTCCAACCTATTTAATGGTTTTGTCCACGAAACGCCTATGTGTCCTTTTCCAACCTATTTAATGTGTTTGTCCACGAAACGCCTATAATATCCTTTTCCAACCTATTTAATGGATTTTGTCCATGAAACGCATATGTGTCCATTTCCAATTTATTTAATGGTTTTGTCCACGAAACGCCTATGGTGTCCATTTCCAACCTATTTAATGGGTTTGTCCACGAAACGCCTATGGTGTCCATTTCCAACCTATTTAATGGGTTTGTCCACGAAGCGCCTATGGTGTCCATTTCCAACCTATTTAATGGGTTTGTCCACGAAGCGCCTATGGTGTCCATTTCCAACCTATTTAATGGGTTTGTCCACGAAACGCATATGTGTCCTTTTCCAACCCATTAAATGGGTTTTGTCCATGAAACGCCTATGTGTCCTTTTCCAACCTATTTAATGGGTTTGTCCATGAAACGCCTATGTGTCCATTTCCAACTTATTTAATGGTTTTGTCCACGAAGCGCCTATGGTGTCCATTTCCAACCTATTTAATAGGTTTTGTCCACGAAACGCCTATGTGTCCATTTCAAACTTATTTAATGGTTTTGTCCACGAAACGCCTATGGTGTCCATTTCCAACCTATTTAATGGGTTTTGTCCATGAAACGCCTATGTGTCCATTTCCAACCTATTTAATGGGTTTGTCCATGAAACGCCTATGTGTCCTTTTCCAACCTATTTAATGGGTTTGTCCATGAAACGCCTATGTGTCCATTTCCAACCTATTTAATGGTTTTGTCCACGAAACGCCTATGGTGTCCATTTCCAACATATTTAATGGGTTTGTCCATGAAACGCCTATGTGTCCATTTCCAACCTATTTAATGGTTTTGTCCACGAAACGCCTATGGTGTCCATTTCCAACCTATTTAATGGGTTTGTCCACAAAGCGCCTATGGTGTCCATTTCCAACCTATTTAATGGGTTTGTCCACGAAACGCCTATGTGTCCTTTTCCAACCTATTTAGTGGGTTTTGTCCACGAAACGCCTATGGTGTCCATTTCCAACCTATTTAATGGTTTTGTCCACGAAACGCCTGTGTCCATTTCCAACCTATTTAATGTGTTTGTCCACGAAACGCCTATGTGTCCATTTCCAACCTATTTAATGGTTTTGTCCACGAAACGCCTATGGTGTCCTTTTCCAACCTATTTAATGGTTTTGTCCACGAAACGCCTATGGTGTCCATTTCCAACCTATTTAATGGTTTTGTCCACGAAACGCCTATGTGTCCTTTTCCAACCTATTTAATGGTTTTGTCCACGAAACGCCTATGTGTCCTTTTCCAACCTATTTAATGGTTTTGTCCACGAAACGCATATGTGTCCTTTTCCAACCTATTTAATGGTTTTGTCCACGAAACGCCTATGTGTCCTTTTCCAACCTATTTAATGTGTTTGTCCACGAAACGCCTGTGTCCATTTCCAACCTATTTAATGTGTTTGTCCACGAAACGCCTATGTGTCCTTTTCCAACCTATTTAATGGTTTTGTCCACGAAACGCATATGTGTCCTTTTCCAACCTATTTAATGGTTTTGTCCACGAAACGCCTGTGTCCATTTCCAACCTATTTAATGGTTTTGTCCACGAAACGCCTATGTGTCCTTTTCCAACCTATTTAATGGTTTTGTCCACGAAACGCATATGTGTCCTTTTCCAACCTATTTAATGGTTTTGTCCACGAAACGCCTGTGTCCATTTCCAACCTATTTAATGGTTTTGTCCACGAAACGCCTATGTGTCCTTTTCCAACCTATTTAATGGTTTTGTCCACGAAACGCCTATGTGTCCTTTTCCAACCTATTTAATGGTTTTGTCCACGAAACGCATATGTGTCCTTTTCCAACCTATTTAATGGTTTTGTCCACGAAACGCCTATGTGTCCTTTTCCAACCTATTTAATGGGTTTTGTCCACGAAACGCCTATGTGTCCTTTTCCAACCTATTTAATGGGTTTTGTCCACGAAACGCATATGTGTCCTTTTCCAACCTATTTAATGGGTTTTGTCCACGAAACGCCTATGGTGTCCTTCTCCAACCTATTTAATGGGTTTTGTCCACGAAACGCCTATGTGTCCTTTTCCAACCTATTTAATGGGTTTTGTCCACGAAACGCCTATGTGTTCATTTCCAACCTATTTAATGGGTTTGTCCACGAAACGCCTATGTGTCCATTTCAAACTTATGTAATGGTTTTGTCCACGAAACGCCTATGTGTCCTTTTCCAACCTATTTAATGGGTTTGTCCATGAAACGCCTATGTGTCCATTTCCAACTTATTTAATGGTTTTGTCCACGAAGCGCCTATGGTGTCCATTTCCAACCTATTTAATAGGTTTTGTCCACGAAACGCCTATGTGTCCATTTCAAACTTATTTAATGGTTTTGTCCACGAAACGCCTATGTGTCCATTTCCAACCTATTCAATGGTTTTGTCCACGAAACGCCTATGGTGTCCTTTTCCAACCTATTTAATGGTTTTGTCCACGAAACGCGTATGTGTCCATTTCCAACCTATTTAATTGTTTTGTCCACGAAACGCCTATGTGTCCTTTTCAAACCTATTTAATGGTTTTGTCCACGAAACGCCTATGTGTCCTTTTCCAACCTATTTAATGGTTTTGTCCACGAAACGCCTATGTGTCCATTTCCACCCTATTTAATGGTTTTGTCCACGAAACGCTTATGTGTCCTTTTCCAACCTATTTAATGGTTTTGTCCACGAAACGCCTATGTGTCAATTTCCAACCTATTTAATGGTTTTGTCCATGAAACGCCTATGTGTCCTTTTCCAACCTATTTAATGGGTTTGTCCACGAAACGCCTATGTGCCCTTTTCCAACCTATTTAATGGTTTTGTCCACGAAACGCCTATGTGTCCTTTTCCAACCTATTTAATGGTTTTGTCAACGAAACGCCTATGTGTCCTTTTCAAACCTATTTAATGGTTTTGTCAACGAAATGCCTATGGTGTCCTTTTCAAACCTATTTAATGGTTTTTTTCCACGAAACGCCTATGTGTCCATTTCCAACGTATTTAATGGTTTTGTCCACGAAACGCCTATGTGTCCATTTCCAACCTTTTAATGGGTTTTGTCCATGAAACGCCTATGTGTCCATTTCCAACCTATTTAATGGGTTTTGTCCACGAAACGCCTATGTGTCCTTTTCCAACCTATTTAATGGGTTTTGTCCACGAAACGCCTATGTGTCCTTTTCAAACCTATTTAATGGTTTTGTCCACGAAATGCCTATGTGTCCTTTTCCAACCTATTTAATGGTTTTGTCCACGAAACGCCTATGTGTCCATTTCCAACCTATTTAATGGTTTTGTCCACGAAACGCCTATGTGTCCATTTCCAACCTATTTAATGGTTTTGTCCACGAAACGCCTATGTGCCCTTTTCCAACCTATTTAATGGTTTTGTCCACGAAACGCCTATGTGTCCTTTTCAAACCTATTTAATGGTTTTGTCAACGAAATGCCTATGGTGTCCTTTTCAAACCTATTTAATGGTTTTGTCCACGAAACGCCTATGTGCCCTTTTCCAACCTATTTAATGGTTTTGTCAACGAAACGCCTATGTGTCCTTTTCAAACCTATTTAATGGTTTTGTCAACGAAATGCCTATGGTGTCCTTTTCAAACCTATTTAATGGTTTTGTCCACGAAACGCCTATGTGTCCATTTCCAACCTATTTAATGGTTTTTTTCCACGAAACGCCTATGTGTCCATTTCCAACGTATTTAATGGTTTTGTCCACGAAACGCCTATGTGTCCATTTCCAACCTTTTAATGGGTTTTGTCCATGAAACGCCTATGTGTCCATTTCCAACCTATTTAATGGGTTTTGTCCACGAAACGCCTATGTGTCCTTTTCCAACCTATTTAATGGTTTTGTCCACGAAATGCCTATGTGTCCTTTTCCAACCTATTTAATGGTTTTGTCCACGAAACGCCTATGTGTCCATTTCCAACCTATTTAATGGTTTTGTCCACGAAACGCCTATGTGTCCATTTCCAACCTATTTAATGGGTTTTGTCCATGAAACGCCTGTGTCCTTTTCCAACCTATTTAATGGGTTTTGTCCACGAAACGCCTATGTGTCCTTTTCAAACCTATTTAATGGTTTTGTCCACGAAATGCCTATGTGTCCTTTTCCAACCTATTTAATGGTTTTGTCCACGAAACGCCTATGTGTCCATTTCCAACCTATTTAATGGTTTTGTCCACGAAACGCCTATGTGTCCATTTCCAACCTATTTAATGGTTTTGTCCACGAAACGCCTATGTGTCCTTTTCCAACCTATTTAATGGTTTTGTCCACGAAACGCCTATGTGTCCATTTCCAACCTATTTAATGGTTTTGTCCACGAAACGCCTATGTGTCCTTTTCCAACCTATTTAATTTGTTTGTCCACGAAACGCCTATGTGTCCATTTTCAACCTATTTAATGGTTTTGTCCACGAAACGCCTATGTGTCCATTTTCAACCTATTTAATGGTTTTGTCCACGAAACGCCTATGTGTCCATTTCCAACCTATTTAATGGTTTTGTCCACGAAACGCCTATGTGTCCATTTTCAACCTATTTAATGGTTTTGTCCACGAAACGCCTATGTGTCCATTTTCAACCTATTTAATGGTTTTGTCCACGAAACGCCTATGTGTCCTTTTCCAACCTATTTAATGGTTTTGTCCACGAAACGCCTATGTGTCCTTTTCCAACCTATTTAATGGTTTTGTCCACGAAATGCCTATGTGTCCTTTTCCAACCTATTTAATGGTTTTGTCCACGAAACGCCTATGTGTCCATTTCCAACCTATTTAATGGTTTTGTCTACGAAACGCCTATGTGTCCATTTCCAACCTATTTAATGGTTTTGTCCACGAAACGCCTATGTGTCCTTTTCCAACCTATTTAATGGTTTTGTCCACGAAACGCCTATGTGTCCTTTTCCAACCTATTTAATTTGTTTGTCCACGAAACGCCTATGTGTCCATTTTCAACCTATTTAATGGTTTTGTCCACGAAACGCCTATGTGTCCATTTCCAACCTATTTAATGGTTTTGTCCACGAAACGCCTATGTGTCCATTTCCAACCTATTTAATGGTTTTGTCCACGAAACGCATATGTGTCCATTTCCAACCTATTTAATGGTTTTGTCCACGAAACGCCTATGTGTCCTTTTCCAACCTATTTAATTTGTTTGTCCACGAAGCGCCTATGTGTCCATTTTCAACCTATTTAATGGTTTTGTCCACGAAGTGCCTATGTGTCCATTTCCAACCTATTTAATGGTTTTGTCCACGAAACGCCTATGTGTCCTTTTCCAACCTATTTAATGGGTTTTGTCCACGAAACGCCTATGGTGTCCATTTCCAACCTATTTAATGTTTTTTTTCCACGAAACGCCTATGTGTCCTTTTCCAACCTATTTAATGGTTTTGTCCACGAAACGCCTATGTGTCCATTTCCAACCTATTTAATGGGTTTGTCCACGAAACGCCTATGTGTCCATTTCCAACCTATTTAATGGTTTTGTCCACAAAGCGCCTATGTGTCCATTTCCAACCTATTTAATGGGTTTGTCCACGAAACGCCTATGTGTCCATTTCCAACCTATTTAATGGTTTTGTCCACAAAGTCAAGTCAAGTCAAGTCATCTTCATTTATATAGCGCTTTTAACAATGGATTGTTTCAAAGCAGCTTTACAGAGATAAACATATAATTTAAGGTAACAGATTGTTTTGGCATTATAGCGGTTCTTGAATAATGTTATTTCCAGCTAAAGTTAACTTTGATTGATTCACCTCCGTCGAAATGATCAGACTTTAAACGCGAACCTGTGATTAACGCTGACGGCGTTCACATGCTCATTCAGAATGGATTCTATAGTTATGTGCTTTTTAAAATATGTGCGCAGGTTTATAATTCATACAACCCAGCCTAAACAAACTACTTTTCTTGCCTATAAATTTTGATACAGAATTTTGTTTTATTTTATCACTTCGGGGTACGCGAGCCGGAATTCACAACGCTTTATCTGTAGAGTGGGAAAGGGATCCTCCATAGGGAGAGGATAGTGGACACTTCAGCACTGCATTGTCATCTGGTCCAGGCGGATCTCCTTCGTCAGATCTGGACACGGCCTGGATCCGGCAGGCTGCGGGAAAACCTCGGGATAAACAAAGACACTAATATTAGCGTAGATGCCATTCTTCTTATGATGTAGCGAGTACATCAAGATTTAAGGGAAGTGTTCCCAGTTCCGGCTGACCTAATCTATGCAGCCTAACATTGAATTATAGAAGTCTATAGTGTGTTATGTGTATGCTAGGTCAAAGAGATGTGTTTTTAGTCTAGCTTTGAACTGACAGAGTGTGTCTGCTTCCCGGACAATGGTAGGAAGACTGTTCCAAATTTTTGGTGCTAAATAGGAAAAGGATCTACCGCCTGCAGTCGATTTAGATATTCTAGGTATTATCAACTGGCCGGAATTTTGAGATCGCAATAGACGTGAAGGACTATAATACGTTAAGAGCTCGCTCAAGTACTGCGGAGCTAAACCATTTAGTGCTTTGTAGGTAATCAACAATATTTTAAAATGTATACGATGTTTAATAGGGAGCCAATGCAGTGTTGACAGAACCGGGCTAATATGGTCATATTTCCTGGTTCTGGTAAGAACTCGAGCTGCGGCGTTTTGAACTAGCTGTAGTTTATTTATTAAGCGTGCAGGGCAACCACCCAGTAGAGCATTACAATAATCTAGCCTTGAGGTCATGAACGCATGAACTAATTGTTCCGCATTTCCCAATGAGAGCATATGGCGTATTTTAGATATATTTTTAAGATGGAAAAATGCAGTTTTACAGATACTAGACACGTGGCTTTCAAAAGAAAGGTTGGTATCAAAGAGCACACCCAGGTTCCTAACCGACGACGAAGACTTGACAGAGCAGCCATCAAGTGTTAGACAGTATTCTGGGTTATTACGTGTGGAAGTTTTTTGTCCAGTAATTAGAATCTCTGTCTTTTCAGAATTTAGTAGTAGGAAATTACTAGTCATCCAATTTTTTATATCAGCTATGCATTCCGTTAATTTTGTGAATTGGTAAGTTTCGTTGGGTTTTGAAGAAATATACAGCTGAGTATCATCGGCATAACAGTGAAAGCTAACTCCATGTTTTCTAATGATATCTCCTAATGGTAGCATGTACAGAGTGAACAGCAACGGTCCTAGTACTGAGCCTTGTGGTACGCCATACTGAACTTGTGATCGATAAGACATCTCTTCATTTACTGCTACAAACTGATAACGGTCAGATAAGTATGATTTAAACCATGCTAGTGCAATTCCACTAATGCCCACATAGTTTTCTAGTCTGTTTAAAAGAATGTTGTGGTCAATTGTGTCAAATGCAGCACTAAGATCGAGTAACACTAATAGAGAGATACTACCACGATCGGATGATAAGAGCAAATCATTTGTGACTCTAATGAGAGCGGTCTCAGTACTATGGTACGGTCTAAATCCGGACTGAAAATCCTCGCAGATATCATTTCTTTCTAGAAAGGAACACAGTTGTGAAGATACTGCTTTCTCTAATATCTTTGACAGAAAAGGCAGATTCGAGATCGGCCTGTAATTGACTAATTCTGTAGGATCAAGTTGTGTTTTTTTAACAAGCGGTTTTATCATAGCCAGTTTAAAGGTTTTTGGTACGTATCCTAGAGACAAAGATGAATTAATGATATTAAGAAGAGGATATGTGACCTCTGAAAACATCTCTTTCAGTAGCTTAGTCGGTATAGGATCTAACATACAAGTTGTCGATTTAGATGAATTAACGAGTTTGCTGAATTCTTCCTCTCCTATAGCAACAAATGAATCAAATTTTTCCTCAGGGAGACTACAATGCACTTCCTGATGCGATACTGTGGTAGACGGTTGCATAGTTATAATTTTGTCCCTGATATTATCAATCTTATAAGTGAAGAAGTTCATAAAGTCATCACTGCTGTGTTGCTTGGACACTTCTGAGCTTGAAGCTTTCTTTTTCGTTAGTTTAGCCACTGTTTCAAATAAATACCTTGGATTATGTTTATTTTCTTCTAATAGGTTTGAAAAATAAGCAGATCTAGCAGCTTTTAAAGCCTCTCTGTAAGCAATCGAGCTCTCTTTCCACGAAATCCGAAATACCTCTAGTTTAGTTTTCTTCCAGTTGCGCTCCATTTTTCTGGCTGCTCTCTTAAGGGCCCGGGTGTGCTCGCTGTACCACGGCGTTGGGCTATTTTCTTTAATCTTCTTTAAGCGCAACGGAGCAACTGCGTCTAAAGTGCTGGAAAAGAGAGAGTTAAACGTTTCTGTTGCAATATCAAGTTCTTCTAAGCTATCCGGGATGCTGAGATGATGAAACTGATTAGGAAGATTATTGATAAAGCAATCTTTAGTGGCAGAAGTTATAGGTCTAACGTATTTATAACACGGAGTCGGCTTTGCAGCCTTGGCTAAATGTAATTTACATGAGACTAGATAATGATCTGAGATGTCATCGCTCTGCTGCAGAATTTCAACGGCATCAACATCTATTCCATGTGATAATATTAGATCTAGAGTATGATTACGATGATGAGTAGGTCCTGACACGTGTTGTCTAACTCCAATTGAGTTTACAATGTCTTTAAATGCCAATCCCAATGCATCTTTTTCATTATCTACATGTATATTAAAATCACCAACAATTAGTACTTTATCTGCAGCCAATACTAATTCTGATAGAAAGTCCGCAAATTCTTTGATAAAATCTTTATGGTGCCCTGGTGGCCTGTATACAGTAGCCAGCATAATTCTCAAATGTGATTTATCGTTTACACTATATATTTTTACATTAAGCACCAATACTTCAAAAGAAGTATATTTAAAGCTAGATTTCTTAGTGGTTTTGAAAATATTACTATAAATTACAGCAACACCTCCCCCTTTGCCTTTCAGACGAGGTTCATGTTTATAACTGTAATCTTGTGGGGTTGACTCATTTAAAATAATGTAATCGTTTGGTTTTAGCCAGGTTTCTGTCAAACACAGCATATCAAGATTATAATCTGAAATCATATCATTAACTATGAGAGATTTTGAAGTAAGGGATCGAATATTCAGCAACCCAAGCTTTATCATTTGCTCATCTGTATTATATCTGTTTTTTATTTGTTGAACATCAATTAAATTTTTAACCTGACGTTTTTTGGATTTCCAAATTCGGGGAACAGACACAGTCTCTATATGATGACATCTAGGTGAAAGAGACTCTATGTGATGGGATTTATCTGACCTTGGTGACGTGAGGCCGCTAGCAGACGGTCGGTTTAGCCAGTCTGTCTGCTTCCTGACCTGAGCCCCAGATTGTCATGTTTTATCTCTAAGACTATGAGCCAAATTACTAGAGAGAAGAGCAGCACCAGCCCAGGAGGGATGGATACCATCTCTTTTCAACAGATCAGGCTTGCCCCAAAAACTTTTCCAATTGTCTATGAATTTTATATTATTCTGCGGACACCACTTCGACAGCCAACCGTTCAGTGAGGCCAATCGGCTAACTATCTCATCACTCCTGCGTACAGGAAGGGGGCCAGAGTAAATTACAGTGCCTGACATCGTACTTGCGAGTTCACACACCTCTTTAATATTAATTTTGGTGATCTCCGACTGGCGGAGTCGAACATCATTAGTGCCGACATGAATAATGATCTTAGAGAATTTACGTTTAGCATTAGCCAGCACTTTTAAATTTGCTTTGATGTCAGGCGCTCTGGCTCCCGGCAAACATGTGACTATGGTGGCTGGTGTCTCTATTTTCACGTTCCGTGTGATCGAATCACCAATTACCAGGGCACAATCAACAGAATTCTCAGTGGGTGTTTCACTGAGTGGGGCAAATCGGTTTGTTATGGGAATCGGAACGGAAGAGTGGTTCTTTGATCCGCGACTAGAACGATCTCTCACGGTCACCCATCTGCCCTGCTGCACGGGCTCTACTTCAGCCGGAACCGAATCATGTAAAGAGTTCACTATGCTAGGCGCATCCAAAACACTATCTAAAGATCTAGCATTCTTACCATCCTCAATTAAAGTTTGGATGCGTGTCTCTAGTTCTGAAATCTTCTCCGTCAGCCTGACTGTATCCTTGCACTTATCACATATAAATCCTATATTGCCATCGGAGAAGGCTATACTAAACATATGACATGTGACACAGGTGACAATAACAGGACAAGAAGACATTACTCACCGTGTTTGTTGACTGATTTCTTACTTACCTGGACTTTATGAACTCAAAGGCGCGGGCGCGCGAGAGAAAATAAATAAATAAATGAGCGCACGGGTGGCGCGTTAGCAGGCTAACGTTAGCGAGTTACTAGCGTGCTGTGTTAACAATAACGGAAGCTAGAGATGTAAGGTTAATCTGAGATGTTGGGTAAGCTGTATTTAGTAGTATAAACAACTAGATAGTAAATGATGGCTCAAAACATAAAGAAATACGAGGCTCAGGCGAAGCTTACAGCCTCGAAGCAAACAAACACACAGCAGTCAGCGAGGCAGACAGGAGCAATCGATCAGCGATCAGACAGGAGCAATCGAATCCCAGGACCTCCCAGCAATCGCCTAGTTTGAGTCGGTTGCGCCTATGTGTCCATTTCCAACCTATTTAATGGGGTTTGTCCACGAAACGCCTATGTGTCCTTTTCCAACCTATTTAATGGTTTTGTCCACAAAGCGCCTATGTGTCCATTTCCAACCTATTTAATGGTTTTGTCCACGAAACGCCTATGTGTCCATTTCCAACCTATTTAATGGTTTTGTCCACGAAACGCCTATGTGTCCATTTCCAACCTATTTAATGGTTTTGTCCACGAAACGCCTATGTGTCCATTTCCAACCTATTTAATGGTTTTGTCCACGAAACGCATATGTGTCCATTTCCAACCTATTTAATGGTTTTGTCCACGAAACGCCTATGTGTCCTTTTCCAACCTATTTAATTTGTTTGTCCACGAAGCGCCTATGTGTCCATTTTCAACCTATTTAATGGTTTTGTCCACGAAGTGCCTATGTGTCCATTTCCAACCTATTTAATGGTTTTGTCCACGAAACGCCTATGTGTCCTTTTCCAACCTATTTAATGGGTTTTGTCCACGAAACGCCTATGGTGTCCATTTCCAACCTATTTAATGTTTTTTTTCCACGAAACGCCTATGTGTCCTTTTCCAACCTATTTAATGGTTTTGTCCACGAAGCGCCTATGTGTCCATTTCCAACCTATTTAATGGTTTTGTCCACGAAACGCCTATGTGTCCTTTTCCAACCTATTTAATGGGTTTTGTCCACGAAACGCCTATGGTGTCCATTTCCAACCTATTTAATGTTTTTTTTCCACGAAACGCCTATGTGTCCTTTTCCAACCTATTTAATGGTTTTGTCCACGAAGCGCCTATGTGTCCTTTTCCAACCTATTTAATGGTTTTGTCCACGAAACGCCTATGTGTCCATTTCCAACCTATTTAATGGGTTTGTCCACGAAACGCCTATGTGTCCATTTCCAACCTATTTAATGGTTTTGTCCACAAAGCGCCTATGTGTCCATTTCCAACCTATTTAATGGGGTTTGTCCACGAAACGCCTATGTGTCCTTTTCCAACCTATTTAATGGTTTTGTCCACAAAGCGCCTATGTGTCCATTTCCAACCTATTTAATGGTTTTGTCCACAAAGCGCCTATGTGTCCATTTCCAACCTATTTAATGGGTTTGTCCACGAAACGCCTATGTGTCCTTTTCCAACCTATTTAATGGGGTTTGTCCACGAAACGCCTATGTGTCCTTTTCCAACCTATTTAATGGGTTTTGTCCACGAAACGCCTATGGTGTCCATTTCCAACCTATTTAATGTTTTTTTTCCACGAAACGCCTATGTGTCCTTTTCCAACCTATTTAATGGTTTTGTCCACGAAACGCCTATTTGTCCATTTCCAACCTATTTAATGGTTTTGTCCACGAAACGCCTATGTGTCCTTTTCCAACCTATTTAATGGTTTTGTCCACAAAGCGCCTATGTGTCCATTTCCAACCTATTTAATGGTTTTGTCCACAAAGCGCCTATGTGTCCATTTCCAACCTATTTAATGGGTTTGTCCACGAAACGCCTATGTGTCCTTTTCCAACCTATTTAATGGGGTTTGTCCACGAAACGCCTATGTGTCCTTTTCCAACCTATTTAATGGTTTTGTCCACGAAACGCCTATGTGTCCTTTTCCAACCTATTTAATGGTTTTGTCCACAAAGCGCCTATGGTGTCCATTTCCAACCTATTTAATGGGTTTGTCCACGAAACGCCTATGTGTCCTTTTCCAACCTATTTAATGGTTTTGTCCAAGAAAACGCCTGTGTCCATTTCCAACCTATTTAATGGTTTTGTCCACGAAACGCCTATGTGTCCTTTTCCAACCTATTTAATGTGTTTGTCCACGAAACGCCTATGTGTCCATTTCCAACCTATTTAATGGTTTTGTCCACGAAACGCATATGTGTCCTTTTCCAACCTATTTAATGGTTTTGTCCACGAAACGCCTGTGTCCATTTCCAACCTATTTAATGGTTTTGTCCACAAAACGCCTATGTGTCCTTTTCCAACCTATTTAATGGTTTTGTCCACGAAACGCCTGTGTCCTTTTCCAACCTATTTAATGGTTTTGTCCACGAAACGCCTGTGTCCATTTCCAACCTATTTAATGGTTTTGTCCACGAAACGCCTATGTGTCCTTTTCCAACCTATTTAATGGTTTTGTCCACGAAACGCCTGTGTCCATTTCCAACCTATTTAATGGTTTTGTCCACGAAACGCCTATGTGTCCTTTTCCAACCTATTTAATGGTTTTGTCCACGAAACGCCTATGTGTCCTTTTCCAACCTATTTAATGGTTTTGTCCACGAAACGCAAATGTGTCCTTTTCCAACCTATTTAATGGTTTTGTCCACGAAACGCCTGTGTCCATTTCCAACCTATTTAATGGTTTTGTCCACGAAACGCCTATGTGTCCTTTTCCAACCTATTTAATGTGTTTGTCCACGAAACGCCTATGTGTCCATTTCCAACCTATTTAATGGTTTTGTCCACGAAACCCCTATGTGTCCTTTTCCAACCTATTTAATGTGTTTGTCCACGAAACGCCTATAATATCCTTTTCCAACCTATTTAATGGGTTTTGTCCACGAAACGCATATGTGTCCTTTTCCAACTTATTTAATGGTTTTGTCCACGAAGCGCCTATGGTGTCCATTTCCAACCTATTTAATGGTTTTGTCCACGAAACGCCTATGGTGTCCATTTCCAACCTATTTAATGGGTTTGTCCACGAAGCGCCTATGGTGTCCATTTCCAACCTATTTAATGGTTTTGTCCACGAAACGCCTATGTGTCCTTTTCCAACCTATTTAATGTGTTTGTCCACGAAACGCCTATAATATCCTTTTCCAACCTATTTAATGGGTTTTGTCCATGAAACGCATATGTGTCCATTTCCAACTTATTTAATGGTTTTGTCCACGAAACGCCTATGGTGTCCATTTCCAACCTATTTAATGGGTTTGTCCACGAAGCGCCTATGGTGTCCATTTCCAACCTATTTAATGGGTTTGTCCACGAAGCGCCTATGGTGTCCATTTCCAACCTATTTAATGGGTTTGTCCACGAAACGCATATGTGTCCTTTTCCAACCCATTAAATGGGTTTTGTCCATGAAACGCCTATGTGTCCTTTTCCAACCTATTTAATGGGTTTGTCCATGAAACGCCTATGTGTCCATTTCCAACTTATTTAATGGTTTTGTCCACGAAGCGCCTATGGTGTCCATTTCCAACCTATTCAATAGGTTTTGTCCACGAAACGCCTATGTGTCCATTTCAAACTTATTTAATGGTTTTGTCCACGAAACGCCTATGGTGTCCATTTCCAACCTATTTAATGGGTTTGTCCACGAAACGCATATGTGTCCTTTTCCAACCCATTAAATGGGTTTTGTCCATGAAACGCCTATGTGTCCTTTTCCAACCTATTTAATGGGTTTGTCCATGAAACGCCTATGTGTCCATTTCCAACTTATTTAATGGTTTTGTCCACGAAGCGCCTATGGTGTCCATTTCCAACCTATTCAATAGGTTTTGTCCACGAAACGCCTATGTGTCCATTTCAAACTTATTTAATGGTTTTGTCCACGAAACGCCTATGGTGTCCATTTCCAACCTATTTAATGGGTTTTGTCCATGAAACGCCTATGTGTCCATTTCCAACCTATTTAATGGGTTTGTCCATGAAACGCCTATGTGTCCTTTTCCAACCTATTTAATGGGTTTGTCCATGAAACGCCTATGTGTCCATTTCCAACCTATTTAATGGGTTTGTCCATGAAACGCCTATGTGTCCATTTCCAACCTATTTAATGGGTTTGTCCATGAAACGCCTATGTGTCCATTTCCAACCTATTTAATGGGTTTGTCCACAAAGCGCCTATGGTGTCCATTTCCAACCTATTTAATGGGTTTTGTCCATGAAACGCCTATGTGTCCATTTCCAACCTATTTAATGGGTTTGTCCATGAAACGCCTATGTGTCCTTTTCCAACCTATTTAATGGGTTTGTCCATGAAACGCCTATGTGTCCATTTCCAACCTATTTAATGGGTTTGTCCATGAAACGCCTATGTGTCCATTTCCAACCTATTCAATAGGTTTTGTCCACGAAACGCCTATGTGTCCATTTCAAACTTATTTAATGGTTTTGTCCACGAAACGCCTATGGTGTCCATTTCCAACCTATTTAATGGGTTTTGTCCATGAAACGCCTATGTGTCCATTTCCAACCTATTTAATGGGTTTGTCCATGAAACGCCTATGTGTCCTTTTCCAACCTATTTAATGGGTTTGTCCATGAAACGCCTATGTGTCCATTTCCAACCTATTTAATGGGTTTGTCCATGAAACGCCTATGTGTCCATTTCCAACCTATTTAATGGGTTTGTCCACAAAGCGCCTATGGTGTCCTTTTCCAACCTATTTAGTGGGTTTTGTCCACGAAACGCCTATGGTGTCCATTTCCAACCTATTTAATGGTTTTGTCCACGAAACGCCTGTGTCCATTTCCAACCTATTTAATGTGTTTGTCCACGAAACGCCTATGTGTCCATTTCCAACCTATTTAATGGTTTTGTCCACGAAACGCCTATGGTGTCCATTTCCAACCTATTTAATGGTTTTGTCCACGAAACGCCTATGTGTCCTTTTCCAACCTATTTAATGGTTTTGTCCACGAAACGCATATGTGTCCTTTTCCAACCTATTTAATGTGTTTGTCCACGAAACGCCTATGTGTCCATTTCCAACCTATTTAATGGTTTTGTCGACGAAACGCCTGTGTCCATTTTCAACCTATTTAATGTGTTTGTCCACGAAACGCCTATGTGTCCATTTCCAACCTATTTAATGGTTTTGTCCACGAAACGCCTATGGTGTCCTTTCCAACCTATTTAATGGTTTTGTCCACAAAACGCCTATGTGTCCTTTTCCAACCTATTTAATGGTTTTGTCCACGAAACGCCTATGTGTCCTTTTCCAACCTATTTAATGGTTTTGTCCACGAAACGCCTATGTGTCCTTTTCCAACCTATTTAATGTGTTTGTCCACGAAACGCCTATGTGTCCATTTCCAACCTATTTAATGGTTTTGTCCACGAAACGCCTGTGTCCATTTCCAACCTATTTAATGTGTTTGTCCACGAAACGCCTATGTGTCCTTTTCCAACCTATTTAATGGTTTTGTCCACGAAACGCCTATGTGTCCTTTTCCAACCTATTTAATGGTTTTGTCCACGAAACGCCTGTGTCCATTTCCAACCTATTTAATGGTTTTGTCCACGAAACGCCTATGTGTCCTTTTCCAACCTATTTAATGGTTTTGTCCACGAAACGCGTATGTGTCCTTTTCCAACCTATTTAATGGTTTTGTCCACGAAACGCCTGTGTCCATTTCCAACCTATTTAATGGTTTTGTCCACGAAACGCCTATGTGTCCTTTTCCAACCTATTTAATGGTTTTGTCCACGAAACGCCTATGTGTCCTTTTCCAACCTATTTAATGGTTTTGTCCACGAAACGCATTTGTGTCCTTTTCCAACCTATTTAATGGTTTTGTCCACGAAACGCCTATGTGTCCTTTTCCAACCTATTTAATGGGTTTTGTCGACGAAACGCCTATGTGTCCTTCTCCAACCTATTTAATGGGTTTTGTCCACGAAACGCATATGTGTCCTTTTCCAACCTATTTAATGGGTTTTGTCCACGAAACGCCTATGGTGTCCTTCTCCAACCTATTTAATGGGTTTGTCCACGAAACGCCTATGTGTCCATTTCAAACTTATGTAATGGTTTTGTCCACGAAACGCCTATGTGTCCTTTTCCAACCTATTTAATGGGTTTGTCCATGAAACGCCTATGTGTCCATTTCCAACTTATTTAATGGTTTTGTCCACGAAGCGCCTATGGTGTCCATTTCCAACCTATTTAATAGGTTTTGTCCACGAAACGCCTATGTGTCCATTTCCAACCTATTTAATGGTTTTGTCCACGAAACGCGTATGCGTCCATTTCCAACCTATTTAATGGTTTTGTCCACGAAACGCCTATGGTGTCCTTTTCCAACCTATTTAATGGGTTTTGTCCATGAAACGCCTATGTGTCCATTTCCAACCTATTTAATGGGTTTTGTCCACGAAGCGCCTATGTGTCCTTTTATAACCTATTTAATGGGTCTGTCCACGAAACGCCTATGTGTCCATTTCCAACCTATTTAATGAGTTTGTCCACGAAGCGCCTATGTGTCCTTTTACAACCTATTTAATGGGTCTGTCCACGAAACGCCTATGTGTCCATTTCCAACCTATTTAATGGGTTTGTCCACGAAACGCCTATGTGTCCTTTTCCAACCTATTTAATGGTTTTGTCCACGAAACGCCTATGTGTCCATTTCCAACCTATTTACTGATTTTGTCCACGAAACGCCTGTGTCCATTTCCAACCTATTTAATGGTTTTGTCCACGAAACGCCTATGTGTCCTTTTCCAACCTATTTAATGGTTTTGTCCACGAAACGCGTATGTGTCCTTTTCCAACCTATTTAATGGTTTTGTCCACGAAACGCCTGTGTCCATTTCCAACCTATTTAATGGTTTTGTCCACGAAACGCCTATGTGTCCTTTTCCAACCTATTTAATGGTTTTGTCCACGAAACGCCTATGTGTCCTTTTCCAACCTATTTAATGGTTTTGTCCACGAAACGCATTTGTGTCCTTTTCCAACCTATTTAATGGTTTTGTCCACGAAACGCCTATGTGTCCTTTTCCAACCTATTTAATGGGTTTTGTCGACGAAACGCCTATGTGTCCTTCTCCAACCTATTTAATGGGTTTTGTCCACGAAACGCATATGTGTCCTTTTCCAACCTATTTAATGGGTTTTGTCCACGAAACGCCTATGGTGTCCTTCTCCAACCTATTTAATGGGTTTGTCCACGAAACGCCTATGTGTCCATTTCAAACTTATGTAATGGTTTTGTCCACGAAACGCCTATGTGTCCTTTTCCAACCTATTTAATGGGTTTGTCCATGAAACGCCTATGTGTCCATTTCCAACTTATTTAATGGTTTTGTCCACGAAGCGCCTATGGTGTCCATTTCCAACCTATTTAATAGGTTTTGTCCACGAAACGCCTATGTGTCCATTTCCAACCTATTTAATGGTTTTGTCCACGAAACGCGTATGCGTCCATTTCCAACCTATTTAATGGTTTTGTCCACGAAACGCCTATGGTGTCCTTTTCCAACCTATTTAATGGGTTTTGTCCATGAAACGCCTATGTGTCCATTTCCAACCTATTTAATGGGTTTTGTCCACGAAGCGCCTATGTGTCCTTTTATAACCTATTTAATGGGTCTGTCCACGAAACGCCTATGTGTCCATTTCCAACCTATTTAATGAGTTTGTCCACGAAGCGCCTATGTGTCCTTTTACAACCTATTTAATGGGTCTGTCCACGAAACGCCTATGTGTCCATTTCCAACCTATTTAATGGGTTTGTCCACGAAACGCCTATGTGTCCTTTTCCAACCTATTTAATGGTTTTGTCCACGAAACGCCTATGTGTCCATTTCCAACCTATTTACTGATTTTGTCCACGAAACGCTTATGTGTCCTTTTACAACCTATTTAATGGGTTTGTCCACGAAACGCCTATGTGTCCATTTCCAACCTATTTAATGGTTTTGTCCACGAACCGCCTATGTGTCCTTTTACAACCTATTTACTGATTTTGTCCACGAAACGCTTATGTGTCCATTTCCAACCTATTTAATGGGTTTGTCCACGAAACGCCTATGTGTCCTTTTCCAACCTATTTAATGGTTTTGTCCACGAAACGCCTATGTGTCCATTTCCAACCTATTTACTGATTTTGTCCACGAAACGCTTATGTGTCCTTTTACAACCTATTTAATGGGCTTGTCCACGAAACGCCTATGTGTCCATTTCCAACCTATTTAATGGTTTTGTCCACGAAACGCTTATGTGTCCTTTTACAACCTATTTAATGGTTTTGTCCACGAAACGCCTATGTGTCCATTTCCAACCTATTTACTGATTTTGTCCACGAAACGCTTATGTGTCCTTTTACAACCTATTTAATGGGTTTGTCCACGAAACGCCTATGTGTCCTTTTCCAACCTATTTAATGGGTTTGTCCACGAAACGCCTATGTGTCCTTTTCCAACCTATTTAATGGTTTTGTCCACGAAACCCCTATGTGTCCTTTTCCAACCTATTTAATGTGTTTGTCCACGAAACGCCTATAATATCCTTTTCCAACCTATTTAATGGGTTTTGTCCACGAAACGCATATGTGTCCTTTTCCAACTTATTTAATGGTTTTGTCCACGAAGCGCCTATGTGTCCTTTTCCAACCTATTTAATGGGTTTGTCCACGAAACGCGTATGCGTCCATTTCCAACCTATTTAATGGTTTTGTCCACGAAACGCCTATGTGTCCATTTCCAACCTATTTAATGGTTTTGTCCACGAAACGCGTATGCGTCCATTTCCAACCTATTTAATGGTTTTGTCCACGAAACGCCTATGTGTCCTTTTACAACCTATTTAATGGGTTTTGTCCACGAAACGCCTATGTGTCCATTTCCAACCTATTTAATGGGTTTTGTCCACGAAACGCCTATGTGTCCATTTCCAACCTATTTAATGGGTTTTGTCCACGAAACGCCTATGTGTCCATTTCCAACCTATTTAATGGTTTTGTCCACGAAACGCCTATGTGTCCTTTTACAACCTATTTAATGGGTTTTGTCCACGAAACGCCTATGTGTCCATTTCCAACCTATTTAATGGGTTTTGTCCACGAAACGCCTATGTGTCCATTTCCAACCTATTTAATGGGTTTTGTCCACGAAACGCCTATGTGTCCATTTCCAACCTATTTAATGGGTTTTGTCCACGAAGCGCCTATGTGTCCTTTTCCAACCTATTTAATGGTTTTGTCCACGAAGCGCCTATGTGTCCTTTTACAACCTATTTAATGGGTCTGTCCACGAAACGCCTATGGTGTCCATTTCCAACCTATTTAATGGGTTTGTCCACGAAGCGCCTATGGTGTCCATTTCCAACCTATTTAATGGTTTTGTCCACGAAACGCCTATGTGTCCTTTTCCAACCTATTTAATGTGTTTGTCCACGAAACGCCTATAATATCCTTTTCCAACCTATTTAATGGGTTTTGTCCATGAAACGCATATGTGTCCATTTCCAACTTATTTAATGGTTTTGTCCACGAAACGCCTATGGTGTCCATTTCCAACCTATTTAATGGGTTTGTCCACGAAGCGCCTATGGTGTCCATTTCCAACTTATTTAATGGTTTTGTCCACGAAACGCCTATGGTGTCCATTTCCAACCTATTTAATGGGTTTGTCCACGAAGCGCCTATGGTGTCCATTTCCAACTTATTTAATGGTTTTGTCCACGAAACGCCTATGGTGTCCATTTCCAACCTATTTAATGGGTTTGTCCACGAAGCGCCTATGGTGTCCATTTCCAACCTATTTAATGGGTTTGTCCACGAAGCGCCTATGGTGTCCATTTCCAACCTATTTAATGGGTTTGTCCACGAAACGCATATGTGTCCTTTTCCAACCCATTAAATGGGTTTTGTCCATGAAACGCCTATGTGTCCATTTCCAACTTATTTAATGGTTTTGTCCACGAAGCGCCTATGGTGTCCATTTCCAACCTATTCAATAGGTTTTGTCCACGAAACGCCTATGTGTCCATTTCAAACTTATTTAATGGTTTTGTCCACGAAACGCCTATGGTGTCCATTTCCAACCTATTTAATGGGTTTTGTCCATGAAACGCCTATGTGTCCATTTCCAACCTATTTAATGGGTTTGTCCATGAAACGCCTATGTGTCCTTTTCCAACCTATTTAATGGGTTTGTCCATGAAACGCCTATGTGTCCATTTCCAACTTATTTAATGGTTTTGTCCACGAAGCGCCTATGGTGTCCATTTCCAACCTATTTAATGGGTTTGTCCATGAAACGCCTATGTGTCCATTTCCAACCTATTTAATGGTTTTGTCCACGAAACGCCTATGGTGTCCATTTCCAACCTATTTAATGGGTTTGTCCATGAAACGCCTATGTGTCCATTTCCAACCTATTTAATGGGTTTGTCCATGAAACGCCTATGTGTCCATTTCCAACCTATTTAATGGGTTTGTCCACAAAGCGCCTATGGTGTCCATTTCCAACCTATTTAATGGGTTTGTCCACGAAACGCCTATGTGTCCATTTCCAACCTATTTAATGGGTTTGTCCACAAAGCGCCTATGGTGTCCTTTTCCAACCTATTTAGTGGGTTTTGTCCACGAAACGCCTATGGTGTCCATTTCCAACCTATTTAATGGTTTTGTCCACGAAACGCCTGTGTCCATTTCCAACCTATTTAATGTGTTTGTCCACGAAACGCCTATGTGTCCATTTCCAACCTATTTAATGGTTTTGTCCACGAAACGCCTATGGTGTCCATTTCCAACCTATTTAATGGTTTTGTCCACGAAACGCCTATGTGTCCTTTTCCAACCTATTTAATGGTTTTGTCCACGAAACGCCTATGTGTCCTTTTCCAACCTATTTAATGGTTTTGTCCACGAAACGCATATGTGTCCTTTTCCAACCTATTTAATGGTTTTGTCCACGAAACGCCTATGTGTCCTTTTCCAACCTATTTAATGTGTTTGTCCACGAAACGCCTATGTGTCCATTTCCAACCTATTTAATGGTTTTGTCCACGAAACGCCTGTGTCCATTTCCAACCTATTTAATGTGTTTGTCCACGAAACGCCTATGTGTCCTTTTCCAACCTATTTAATGGTTTTGTCCACGAAACGCCTATGTGTCCTTTTCCAACCTATTTAATGGTTTTGTCCACGAAACGCCTGTGTCCATTTCCAACCTATTTAATGGTTTTGTCCACGAAACGCCTATGTGTCCTTTTCCAACCTATTTAATGGTTTTGTCCACGAAACGCCTGTGTCCATTTCCAACCTATTTAATGGTTTTGTCCACGAAACGCGTATGTGTCCTTTTCCAACCTATTTAATGGTTTTGTCCACGAAACGCCTGTGTCCATTTCCAACCTATTTAATGGTTTTGTCCACGAAACGCCTATGTGTCCTTTTCCAACCTATTTAATGGTTTTGTCCACGAAACGCCTATGTGTCCTTTTCCAACCTATTTAATGGTTTTGTCCACGAAACGCATATGTGTCCTTTTCCAACCTATTTAATGGTTTTGTCCACGAAACGCATATGTGTCCTTTTCCAACCTATTTAATGGTTTTGTCCACGAAACGCCTATGTGTCCTTTTCCAACCTATTTAATGGGTTTTGTCGACGAAACGCCTATGTGTCCTTCTCCAACCTATTTAATGGGTTTTGTCCACGAAACGCATATGTGTCCTTTTCCAACCTATTTAATGGGTTTTGTCCACGAAACGCCTATGGTGTCCTTCTCCAACCTATTTAATGGGTTTGTCCACGAAACGCCTATGTGTCCATTTCCAACCTATTTAATGGTTTTGTCCACAAAGCGCCTATGTGTCCTTTTCCAACCTATTTAATGGGTTTGTCCATGAAACGCCTATGTGTCCATTTCCAACTTATTTAATGGTTTTGTCCACGAAGCGCCTATGGTGTCCATTTCCAACCTATTTAATAGGTTTTGTCCACGAAACGCCTATGTGTCCATTTCAAACTTATTTAATGGTTTTGTCCACGAAACGCCTATGTGTCCATTTCCAACCTATTCAATGGTTTTGTCCACGAAACGCCTATGGTGTCCTTTTCCAACCTATTTAATGGTTTTGTCCACGAAACGCGTATGTGTCCATTTCCAACCTATTTAATTGTTTTGTCCACGAAACGCCTATGTGTCCATTTCCAACCTATTCAATGGTTTTGTCCACGAAACGCCTATGTGTCCTTTTCAAACCTATTTAATGGTTTTGTCCACGAAACGCCTATGTGTCTTTTTCCAACCTATTTAATGGTTTTGTCCACGAAACGCCTATGTGTCCATTTCCACCCTATTTAATGGTTTTGTCCACGAAACGCTTATGTGTCCTTTTCCAACCTATTTAATGGTTTTGTCCACGAAACGCCTATGTGTCAATTTCCAACCTATTTAATGGTTTTGTCCACGAAGCGCCTATGTGTCCTTTTACAACCTATTTAATGGGTCTGTCCACGAAACGCCTATGGTGTCCTTTTCCAACCTATTTAATGGGTTTTGTCCATGAAACGCCTATGTGTCCATTTCCAACCTATTTAATGGGTTTTGTCCACGAAGCGCCTATGTGTCCTTTTACAACCTATTTAATGGGTCTGTCCACGAAACGCCTATGTGTCCATTTCCAACCTATTTAATGGGTTTGTCCACGAAACGCCTATGTGTCCTTTTCCAACCTATTTAATGGTTTTGTCCACGAAACGCCTATGTGTCCATTTCCAACCTATTTACTGATTTTGTCCACGAAACGCTTATGTGTCCTTTTACAACCTATTTAATGGGTTTGTCCACGAAACGCCTATGTGTCCATTTCCAACCTATTTAATGGTTTTGTCCACGAAGCGCCTATGTGTCCTTTTACAACCTATTTAATGGTTTTGTCCACGAAACGCCTATGTGTCCATTTCCAACCTATTTACTGATTTTGTCCACGAAACGCTTATGTGTCCTTTTACAACCTATTTAATGGGTTTGTCCACGAAACGCCTATGTGTCCATTTCCAACCTATTTAATGGGTTTGTCCACGAAACGCCTATGTGTCCTTTTCCAACCTATTTAATGGTTTTGTCCACGAAACGCCTATGTGTCCATTTCCAACCTATTTACTGATTTTGTCCACGAAACGCTTATGTGTCCTTTTACAACCTATTTAATGGGTTTGTCCACGAAACGCCTATGTGTCCATTTCCAACCTATTTAATGGTTTTGTCCACGAAACGCTTATGTGTCCTTTTCCAACCTATTTAATGATTTTGTCCACGAAACGCTTATGTGTCCTTTTCCAACCTATTCAATGGTTTTGTCCACGAAACGCCTATGTGTCCTTTTACAACCTATTTAATGGGTTTGTCCACGAAGCGCCTATGTGTCCTTTTACAACCTATTTAATGGGTTTGTCCACGAAACGCCTATGTGTCCATTTCAAACCTATTTAATGGTTTTGTCCACGAAACGCCTATGTGTCCATTTCCAACCTATTTAATGGTTTTGTCCACGAAGCGCCTATGTGTCCTTTTACAACCTATTTAATGGGTCTGTCCACGAAACGCCTATGTGTCCTTTTCCAACCTATTCAATGGTTTTGTCCACGAAACGCCTATGTGTCCTTTTACAACCTATTTAATGGGTTTGTCCACGAAACGCCTATGTGTCCTTTTCCAACCTATTTAATGGTTTTGTCCACGAAACGCTTATGTGTCCTTTTCCAACCTATTCAATGGTTTTGTCCACGAAACGCCTATGTGTCCTTTTACAACCTATTTAATGGGTTTGTCCACGAAACGCCTATGTGTCCTTTTCCAACCTATTTAATGGTTTTGTCCACGAAACGCCTATGTGTCCTTTTCCAACCTATTTAATGGTTTTGTCCACGAAACGCTTATGTGTCCTTTTCCAACCTATTAAATGGTTTTGTCCACGAAACGCCTATGTGTCCTTTTACAACCTATTTAATGGGTTTGTCCACGAAGCGCCTATGTGTCCTTTTACAACCTATTTAATGGGTTTGTCCACGAAACGCCTATGTGTCCATTTCAAACCTATTTAATGGTTTTGTCCACGAAACGCCTATGTGTCCTTTTCCAACCTATTTAATGGTTTTGTCCACGAAACGCCTATGTGTCCTTTTCCAACCTATTTAATGGTTTTGTCCATGAAACGCCTATGTGTCCATTTCCAACCTATTTAATGGTTTTGTCCACGAAACACCTGTGTCCATTTCCAACCTATTTAATGGTTTTGTCCAAGAAACGCCTATGGTGTCCATTTCCAACCTATTTAATGGTTTTGTCCACGAAGCGCCTATGTGTCCTTTTACAACCTATTTAATGGGTTTGTCCACGAAGCGCCTATGTGTCCATTTCCAACCTATTTAATGGGTTTGTCCACGAAACGCCTATGTGTCCATTTCCAACCTATTTAATGGTTTTGTCCAAGAAACGCCTATGTGTCCATTTCCAACCTATTTAATGGTTTTGTCCACGAAACGCGTATGCGTCCATTTCCAACCTATTTAATGGTTTTGTCCACGAAACGCCTATGTGTCCTTTTCAAACCTATTTAATGGTTTTGTCCACGAAACGCCTATGTGTCCTTTTCCAACCTATTCAATAGGTTTGTCCACGAAACGCCTATGTGTCCTTTTTCCAACCTATTTAATGGTTTTGTCCACGAAACGCCTATGTGTCCATTTCCAACCTATTTAATGGTTTTGTCCAAGAAACGCCTATGTGTCCTTTTCCAACCTATTTAATGGTTTTGTCCACGAAACGCCTATGTGTCCATTTCCACCCTATTTAATGGTTTTGTCCACGAAACGCTTATGTGTCCTTTTCCAACCTATTCAATGGTTTTGTCCACGAAACGCCTATGTGTCTATTTCCAACCTATTTAATGGGTTTGTCCACGAAACGCCTGTGTCCATTTCCAACCTATTTAATGGTTTTGTCCACGAAACGCTTATGTGTCCTTTTCCAACCTATTTAATGGTTTTGTCCACGAAACGCCTATGTGTCCATTTCCAACCTATTTAATGGTTTTGTCCACGAAACGCTTATGTGTCCTTTTCCAACCTATTCAATGGTTTTGTCCACGAAACGCCTATGTGTCCTTTTACAACCTATTTAATGGTTTTGTCCACGAAACGCTTATGTGTCCATTTCCAACCTATTTAATGGGTTTTGTCCACGAAACGCCTGTGTCCATTTCCAACCTATTTAATGGTTTTGTCCACGAAACGCCTATGTGTCCATTTCCAACCTATTTAATGGTTTTGTCCACGAAGCGCCTATGTGTCCTTTTACAACCTATTTAATGGTTTTGTCCACGAAACGCCTATGTGTCCTTTTACAACCTATTTAATGGTTTTGTCCACGAAACGCCTATGTGTCCTTTTCCAACCTATTTAATGGGTTTTGTCCACGAAACGCCTATGTGTCCATTTCCAACCTATTTAATGGGTTTTGTCCATGAAACGCCTATGTGTCCATTTCCAACCTATTTAATGGGTTTTGTCCATGAAACGCCTATGTGTCCATTTCCAACCTATTTAATGGGTTTTGTCCATGAAACGCCTATGTGTCCATTTCCAACCTATTTAATGGGTTTTGTCCATGAAACGCCTATGTGTCCATTTCAAACCTATTTAATGGTTTTGTCCACGAAACGCCTATGTGTCCTTTTCCAACCTATTTAATGGGTTTTGTCCACGAAACGCCTATGTGTCCTTTTCCAACCTATTTAATGGGTTTTGTCCACGAAACGCCTATGTGTCCATTTCCAACCTATTTAATGGGTTTTGTCCATGAAACGCCTATGTGTCCATTTCCAACCTATTCAATGGTTTTGTCCACGAAACGCCTATGTGTCCATTTCCAACCTATTTAATGGTTTTGTCCATGAAATGCCTATGTGTCCTTTTCCAACCTATTTAATGGTTTTGTCCACGAAACACCTATGTGTCCATTTCCAACCTATTTAATGGTTTTGTCCACGAAACACCTATGTGTCCATTTCCAACCTATTTAATGGTTTTGTCCACGAAACACCTATGTGTCCATTTCCAACCTATTTAATGGTTTTGTCCACGAAACACCTATGTGTCCATTTCCAACCTATTTAATGGTTTTGTCCACGAAACACATATGTGTCCATTTCCAACCTATTTAATGGTTTTGTCCACGAAACGCCTATGTGTCCTTTTCCAACCTATTTAATGGTTTTGTCCACGAAACGCCTATGGTGTCCTTTTCCAACCTATTTAATGGGTTTTGTCCATGAAACGCCTATGTGTCCATTTCCAACCTATTCAATGGTTTTGTCCACGAAACGCCTATGTGTCCATTTCCAACCTATTTAATGGTTTTGTCCATGAAATGCCTATGTGTCCTTTTCCAACCTATTTAATTGTTTTGTCCACGAAACGCCTATGTGTCCTTTTCCAACCTATTTAATGGTTTTGTCCAAGAAACACCTATGTGTCCATTTCCAACCTATTTAATGGTTTTGTCCACGAAACACCTATGTGTCCATTTCCAACCTATTTAATGGTTTTGTCCACGAAACACATATGTGTCCATTTCCAACCTATTTAATGGTTTTGTCCACGAAACACCTATGTGTCCATTTCCAACCTATTCAATGGTTTTGTCCACGAAACGCCTATGTGTCCATTTCCAACCTATTTAATGGTTTTGTCCACGAAACGCCTATGTGTCCTTTTCCAACCTATTTAATTGTTTTGTCCACGAAACGCCTATGTGTCCATTTCCAACCTATTTAATGGTTTTGTCCACGAAACACCTGTGTCCATTTCCAACCTATTTAATGGTTTTGTCCACGAAACGCCTATGTGTCCATTTCCAACCTATTTAATTGTTTTGTCCACGAAACACCTGTGTCCATTTCCAACCTATTTAATGGTTTTGTCCACGAAACGCCTATGTGTCCTTTTCCAACCTATTTAATGGTTTTGTCCACGAAACGCCTATGTGTCCTTTTCCAACCTATTTAATGGTTTTGTCCATGAAACGCCTATGTGTCCATTTCCAACCTATTTAATGGTTTTGTCCACGAAACACCTGTGTCCATTTCCAACCTATTTAATGGTTTTGTCCACGAAACGCCTATATGTCCTTTTCAAACCTATTTAACCTGTTAAGCTTCACCAGAGCGCGGGCGCACTGAAGCGTTTTTTTTTTTAAATAGTTCAAAGTTACTATCAGATTTAATGTTATTACCTTGACAAACTATACATCATTAAAAAGATATAAGACTCAAGTTTCAGTATTTGACCACTATTGTATTCTGTGAAACTTATAGTGACAGTTATGTCTTAATTTGTGTCAGGAGTTATGAAATTAAAAAATGAGTCGTTACCTTTAATATGAATTATGAGCGTCAGCCGCTTCCATTCAGAAAAAAACTCCCGTGCGATCGTCATGACAGAGCTTGACAAAACAACGTCCCTCAGGGCTTTTAGCTCAAACATGTGCAGATTTGGAGAAATATTGATAGATTCTCATAGGTTTACATCAGACTTCTATAGACAGGAATAATATTTATTGAATTTATACCCAAATGCGTCGATGTAATCATTTTGAGCGCTGTATACTCTGATGTACTGTGTTATCAATTCATACTAACGGTCTGGGGCGCTGTTTGAACAGTAAAGTCCATATATGGATCACACGAAGAAGAACTATAATCATGTGACATTCAGGAAGTCCTGGCACAACAAAGCTATCCGAGATCGCTGTAAAGTGCAGATAAAGATGTTTTGAAGACAATAAACATGATTGCAATGATATTTGATTTACCTGTGTTCTTCGAGTCATGTCAGGTATTTTCATAATAATAGATTATATGTATAATGTAATGCTAATCGAGATAGACTTTCAAATTGTGCAGAATACAATAAAATAATATATTTTCTATCTGATTTTTTTATCTGAAGCCAAATCAGATTACAGAAAGTTATTTAAAACACTCGACTTGCGCTATAAAGTAAGTTGAGCACAAACATAGTTTTATTCTCATAAATTGTCGTGTAGGCTATTGATGGTGTGCTAAGCTAACATGCTAGCTAGTACTGAGCACCTGCTACCTAACTTCGGTGTAATTTTTATGATTTTTTTCTAAATAAGAATGCTTACTGAACTGTTTCGTTTTTCAAAAAGGGCATTTGATACAGTTTCACTGTGAAGTGAGAACTTTTATAAAATAAATGAGGGATTGAAACAGTGTGAATTGCTAGTCGTTAGTGATTATAATGCAGACAAAAGAAAAGCATATTTAGAGCAATAAACAGGCTGGAGAGGTGTGAATATGTGCAGGGGAGACTGAGACTGAATGGGGCTCGTTTTTGCATCACAAAACAATAGAGGCAATAGACTGAATAGATGCTTATAAGATGACAATAAACACCAGTCTAATCAAAATAAAGTCATATGACATGATCTTGAAAAACATTGAACTAAATACAGAGTTTTAGACTTATCATCTTCAGATTTTAAATATAACATGGCCAGACATGTGGCTTTAGCTGCAGTGCATTTCTAGATTGCTCCAGGGCCAACTTCAAATTTATTTTCATGAAGATGTTTCATAAAAATAAATGTATAATAACTTTACAAAACTTTGAAGCTATTTATAACTATTTTTTTTCATTATGACAATAATTAATTCTACATTTACAATAAACTTCCAGGTGTCAGCTTTCAAATGAGATCTTACTTGTGCTTTTAGTACAAAGGGTTCATGAACTGTATCTGTTTCAGTTTGGGAATGCCATATCTGGTGATTTTTCAAAAATGGGCTTGAAGCTTAACAGGTTAATGGTTTTGTCCATGAAACGCATATGTGTCCATTTCCAACCTATTTAATGGGTTTGTCCACGAAACGCCTATATGTCCTTTTCAAACCTATTTAATGGTTTTGTCCATGAAACGCATATGTGTCCATTTCCAACCTATTTAATGGTTTTGTCCACGAAACGCCTATGTGTCCTTTTCCAACCTATTTAATGGTTTTGTCCATGAAACGCATATGTGTCCATTTCAAACCTATTTAATGGTTTTGTCCACGAAACGCCTATGTGTCCTTTTCAAACCTATTTAATGGTTTTGTCCACGAAACGCCTATGTGTCCTTTTCCAACCTTTTTAATGGTTTTGTCCACGAAACGCCTATATGTCCTTTTCAAACCTATTTAATGGTTTTGTCCACGAAACGCCTATGTGTCCATTTCCAACCTATTTAATGGTTTTGTCCACGAAACGCCTATGTGTCCTTTTCCAACCTTTTTAATGGTTTTGTCCACGAAACGCCTATGTGTCCATTTCCAACCTATTTAATGGGTTTGTCCACGAAACGCCTATGTGTCCTTTTCAAACCTATTCAATGGGTTTGTCGACGAAACGCCTATGTGTCCATTTCCAACCTATTTAATGGTTTTGTCCATGAAACGCCTATGTGTCCTTTTCCAACCTATTTAATGGTTTTGTCCACGAAACGCCTATGTGTCCATTTCCAACCTATTTAATGGTTTTGTCCACGAAACGCCTATGTGTCCATTTCCAACCTATTTAATGGTTTTGTCCACGAAACGCCTATGTGTCCATTTCCAACCTATTTAATGGTTTTGTCCACGAAACGCGTATGTGTCCATTTCCAACCTATTTAATGGGTTTGTCCACGAAACGCTGGTGTCGTTTTCCAACCTATTTAATGGTTTTGTCCACGAAACGCCTATGTGTCCATTTCCAACCTATTTAATGGGTTTTGTCCATGAAACGCGTATGTGTCCATTTCCAACCTATTTAATGGTTTTGTCCACGAAACGCGTATGTGTCCATTTCCAACCTATTTAATGGTTTTGTCCACGAAACGCCTATGTGTCCATTTCCAACCTATTTAATGGTTTTGTCCACGAAACGCGTATGTGTCCATTTCCAACCTATTTAATGGTTTTGTCCACGAAACACCTATGTGTCCATTTCCAACCTATTCAATGGTTTTGTCCACGAAACGCCTATGTGTCCATTTCCAACCTATTTAATGGTTTTGTCTACGAAACGCCTATGTGTCCATTTCCAACCTATTTAATTGTTTTGTCTACGAAACGCCTATGTGTCCATTTCCAACCTATTTAATTGTTTTGTCCACGAAACGCCTATGTGTCCATTTCCAACCTATTCAATGGTTTTGTCCACGAAACGCCTATGTGTCCATTTCCAACCTATTTAATGGTTTTGTCTACGAAACGCCTATGTGTCCATTTCCAACCTATTTAATTGTTTTGTCCACGAAACGCCTATGTGTCCATTTCCAACCTATTTAATGGTTTTGTCCACGAAACGCCTATGTGTCCATTTCCAACCTATTTAATTCTTTTGTCCACGAAACGCCTATGTGTCCATTTCCAACCTATTTAATTGTTTTGTCCACGAAACGCCTATGTGTCCATTTCCAACCTATTTAATGGTTTTGTCCACGAAACGCCTATGTGTCCTTTTCAAAACTATTTAATGGTTTTGTCCATGAAACGCCTATGTGTCCATTTCCAACCTATTCAATGGTTTTGTCCACGAAACGCCTATGTGTCCTTTTCCAACCTATTTAATGGTTTTGTCCACGAAACGCCTATGTGTCCATTTCCAACCTATTTAATTGTTTTGTCCACGAAACGCCTATGAAGTGAAGTGAAGTGAGAACTTTTATAAAATAAATGAGGGATTGAAACAGTGTGAATTGCTAGTCGTTAGTGATTATAATGCAGACAAAAGAAAAGCATATTTAGAGCAATAAACAGGCTGGAGAGGTGTGAATATGTGCAGGGGAGACTGAGACTGAATGGGGCTCGTTTTTGCATCACAAAACAATAGAGGCAATAGACTGAATAGATGCTTATAAGATGACAATAAACACCAGTCTAATCAAAATAAAGTCATATGACATGATCTTGAAAAACATTGAACTAAATACAGAGTTTTAGACTTATCATCTTCAGATTTTAAATATAACATGGCCAGACATGTGGCTTTAGCTGCAGTGCATTTCTAGATTGCTCCAGGGCCAACTTCAAATTTATTTTCATGAAGATGTTTCATAAAAATAAATGTATAATAACTTTACAAAACTTTGAAGCTATTTATAACTATTTTTTTTCATTATGACAATAATTAATTCTACATTTACAATAAACTTCCAGGTGTCAGCTTTCAAATGAGATCTTACTTGTGCTTTTAGTACAAAGGGTTCATGAACTGTATCTGTTTCAGTTTGGGAATGCCATATCTGGTGATTTTTCAAAAATGGGCTTGAAGCTTAACAGGTTAATGGTTTTGTCCATGAAACGCATATGTGTCCATTTCCAACCTATTTAATGGGTTTGTCCACGAAACGCCTATATGTCCTTTTCAAACCTATTTAATTCCATTTCCAACCTATTTAATTGTTTTGTCCACGAAACGCCTATGTGTCCATTTCCAACCTATTCAATGGTTTTGTCCACGAAACGCCTATGTGTCCTTTTCAAACCTATTTAATGGTTTTGTCCACGAAACGCCTATGTGTCCTTTTCCAACCTATTTAATGGTTTTGTCCACGAAACGCCTATGTGTCCTTTTCCAACCTATTTAATGGTTTTGTCCACGAAACGCCTATGTGTCCTTTTCCAACCTATTTAATGGTTTTGTCCACGAAACGCCTATGTGTCCTTTTCCAACCTATTTAATGGTTTTGTCCACGAAACGCCTATGTGTCCTTTTCCAACCTATTTAATGGTTTTGTCCACGAAACGCTTATGTGTCCTTTTCCAACCTATTCAATGGTTTTGTCCACGAAACGCCTATGTGTCCTTTTCCAACCTATTCAATGGTTTTGTCCACGAAACGCCTATGTGTCCATTTCCAACCTATTTAATGGTTTTGTCCACGAAACGCCTATGTGTCCATTTCCAACCTATTTAATGGGTTTGTCCACGAAACGCCTGTGTCCATTTCCAACCTATTTAATGGTTTTGTCCACGAAACGCCTATGTGTCAATTTCCAACCTATTTAATGGTTTTGTCCACGAAGCGCCTATGTGTCCATTTCCAACCTATTTAATGGTTTTGTCCACGAAACGCCTATGTGTCAATTTCCAACCTATTTAATGGGTTTGTCCACGAAACGCCTATGTGTCCTTTTCCAACCTATTTAATGGTTTTGTCCACGAAACGCCTATGTGTCCATTTCCAACCTATTTAATGGTTTTGTCCACGAAACGCTTGTGTCCTTTTCCAATCTATTTAATGGTTTTGTCCACGAAACGCCTATGTGTCCATTTCCAACCTATTTAATGGTTTTGTCCACAAAGCGCCTATGTGTCCATTTCCAACCTATTTAATGGTTTTGTCCACAAAGCGCCTATGTGTCCTTTTCCAACCTATTTAATGGTTTTGTCCACAAAGCGCCTATGTGTCCATTTCCAACCTATTTAATGGTTTTGTCCACAAAGCGCCTATGTGTCCATTTCCAACCTATTTAATGGTTTTGTCCACAAAACGCCTATGTGTCCTTTTCCAACCTATTTAATGGTTTTGTCCACAAAGCGCCTATGTGTCCATTTCCAACCTATTTAATGGTTTTGTCCACGAAACGCCTATGTGTCCATTTCCAACCTATTTAATGGGTTTGTCCACGAAACGCCTATGTGTCCTTTTCCAACCTATTTAATGGGGTTTGTCCACGAAACGCCTATGTGTCCTTTTCCAACCTATTTAATGGTTTTGTCCACGAAACGCCTATGTGTCCTTTTCCAACCTATTTAATGGTTTTGTCCACAAAGCGCCTATGTGTCCTTTTCCAACCTATTTAATGGTTTTGTCCAAGAAAACGCCTGTGTCCATTTCCAACCTATTTAATGGTTTTGTCCACGAAACGCCTATGTGTCCTTTTCCAACCTATTTAATGTGTTTGTCCACGAAACGCCTATGTGTCCATTTCCAACCTATTTAATGGTTTTGTCCACGAAACGCATATGTGTCCTTTTCCAACCTATTTAATGGTTTTGTCCACGAAACGCCTGTGTCCATTTCCAACCTATTTAATGGTTTTGTCCACAAAACGCCTATGTGTCCTTTTCCAACCTATTTAATGGTTTTGTCCACGAAACGCCTGTGTCCTTTTCCAACCTATTTAATGGTTTTGTCCACGAAACGCCTGTGTCCATTTCCAACCTATTTAATGGTTTTGTCCACGAAACGCCTATGTGTCCTTTTCCAACCTATTTAATGGTTTTGTCCACGAAACGCCTGTGTCCATTTCCAACCTATTTAATGGTTTTGTCCACGAAACGCCTATGTGTCCTTTTCCAACCTATTTAATGGTTTTGTCCACGAAACGCCTATGTGTCCTTTTCCAACCTATTTAATGGTTTTGTCCACGAAACGCAAATGTGTCCTTTTCCAACCTATTTAATGGTTTTGTCCACGAAACGCCTGTGTCCATTTCCAACCTATTTAATGGTTTTGTCCACGAAACGCCTATGTGTCCTTTTCCAACCTATTTAATGTGTTTGTCCACGAAACGCCTATGTGTCCATTTCCAACCTATTTAATGGTTTTGTCCACGAAACCCCTATGTGTCCTTTTCCAACCTATTTAATGTGTTTGTCCACGAAACGCCTATAATATCCTTTTCCAACCTATTTAATGGGTTTTGTCCACGAAACGCATATGTGTCCTTTTCCAACTTATTTAATGGTTTTGTCCACGAAGCGCCTATGGTGTCCATTTCCAACCTATTTAATGGTTTTGTCCACGAAACGCCTATGGTGTCCATTTCCAACCTATTTAATGGGTTTGTCCACGAAGCGCCTATGGTGTCCATTTCCAACCTATTTAATGGTTTTGTCCACGAAACGCCTATGTGTCCTTTTCCAACCTATTTAATGTGTTTGTCCACGAAACGCCTATAATATCCTTTTCCAACCTATTTAATGGGTTTTGTCCATGAAACGCATATGTGTCCATTTCCAACTTATTTAATGGTTTTGTCCACGAAACGCCTATGGTGTCCATTTCCAACCTATTTAATGGGTTTGTCCACGAAGCGCCTATGGTGTCCATTTCCAACCTATTTAATGGGTTTGTCCACGAAGCGCCTATGGTGTCCATTTCCAACCTATTTAATGGGTTTGTCCACGAAACGTATATGTGTCCTTTTCCAACCCATTAAATGGGTTTTGTCCATGAAACGCCTATGTGTCCTTTTCCAACCTATTTAATGGGTTTGTCCATGAAACGCCTATGTGTCCATTTCCAACTTATTTAATGGTTTTGTCCACGAAGCGCCTATGGTGTCCATTTCCAACCTATTCAATAGGTTTTGTCCACGAAACGCCTATGTGTCCATTTCAAACTTATTTAATGGTTTTGTCCACGAAACGCCTATGGTGTCCATTTCCAACCTATTTAATGGGTTTGTCCACGAAACGCATATGTGTCCTTTTCCAACCCATTAAATGGGTTTTGTCCATGAAACGCCTATGTGTCCTTTTCCAACCTATTTAATGGGTTTGTCCATGAAACGCCTATGTGTCCATTTCCAACTTATTTAATGGTTTTGTCCACGAAGCGCCTATGGTGTCCATTTCCAACCTATTCAATAGGTTTTGTCCACGAAACGCCTATGTGTCCATTTCAAACTTATTTAATGGTTTTGTCCACGAAACGCCTATGGTGTCCATTTCCAACCTATTTAATGGGTTTTGTCCATGAAACGCCTATGTGTCCATTTCCAACCTATTTAATGGGTTTGTCCATGAAACGCCTATGTGTCCTTTTCCAACCTATTTAATGGGTTTGTCCATGAAACGCCTATGTGTCCATTTCCAACCTATTTAATGGGTTTGTCCATGAAACGCCTATGTGTCCATTTCCAACCTATTTAATGGGTTTGTCCATGAAACGCCTATGTGTCCATTTCCAACCTATTTAATGGGTTTGTCCACAAAGCGCCTATGGTGTCCATTTCCAACCTATTTAATGGGTTTTGTCCATGAAACGCCTATGTGTCCATTTCCAACCTATTTAATGGGTTTGTCCATGAAACGCCTATGTGTCCTTTTCCAACCTATTTAATGGGTTTGTCCATGAAACGCCTATGTGTCCATTTCCAACCTATTTAATGGGTTTGTCCATGAAACGCCTATGTGTCCATTTCCAACCTATTCAATAGGTTTTGTCCACGAAACGCCTATGTGTCCATTTCAAACTTATTTAATGGTTTTGTCCACGAAACGCCTATGGTGTCCATTTCCAACCTATTTAATGGGTTTTGTCCATGAAACGCCTATGTGTCCATTTCCAACCTATTTAATGGGTTTGTCCATGAAACGCCTATGTGTCCTTTTCCAACCTATTTAATGGGTTTGTCCATGAAACGCCTATGTGTCCATTTCCAACCTATTTAATGGGTTTGTCCACAAAGCGCCTATGGTGTCCTTTTCCAACCTATTTAGTGGGTTTTGTCCACGAAACGCCTATGGTGTCCATTTCCAACCTATTTAATGGTTTTGTCCACGAAACGCCTGTGTCCATTTCCAACCTATTTAATGTGTTTGTCCACGAAACGCCTATGTGTCCATTTCCAACCTATTTAATGGTTTTGTCCACGAAACGCCTATGGTGTCCATTTCCAACCTATTTAATGGTTTTGTCCACGAAACGCCTATGTGTCCTTTTCCAACCTATTTAATGGTTTTGTCCACGAAACGCATATGTGTCCTTTTCCAACCTATTTAATGTGTTTGTCCACGAAACGCCTATGTGTCCATTTCCAACCTATTTAATGGTTTTGTCGACGAAACGCCTGTGTCCATTTTCAACCTATTTAATGTGTTTGTCCACGAAACGCCTATGTGTCCATTTCCAACCTATTTAATGGTTTTGTCCACGAAACGCCTATGGTGTCCTTTCCAACCTATTTAATGGTTTTGTCCACGAAACGCCTATGTGTCCTTTTCCAACCTATTTAATGGTTTTGTCCACGAAACGCCTATGTGTCCTTTTCCAACCTATTTAATGGTTTTGTCCACGAAACGCCTATGTGTCCTTTTCCAACCTATTTAATGTGTTTGTCCACGAAACGCCTATGTGTCCATTTCCAACCTATTTAATGGTTTTGTCCACGAAACGCCTGTGTCCATTTCCAACCTATTTAATGTGTTTGTCCACGAAACGCCTATGTGTCCTTTTCCAACCTATTTAATGGTTTTGTCCACGAAACGCCTATGTGTCCTTTTCCAACCTATTTAATGGTTTTGTCCACGAAACGCCTGTGTCCATTTCCAACCTATTTAATGGTTTTGTCCACGAAACGCCTATGTGTCCTTTTCCAACCTATTTAATGGTTTTGTCCACGAAACGCGTATGTGTCCATTTCCAACCTATTTAATGGTTTTGTCCACGAAACGCCTATGTGTCCTTTTCCAACCTATTTAATGGTTTTGTCCACGAAACGCCTATGTGTCCTTTTCCAACCTATTTAATGGTTTTGTCCACGAAACGCATTTGTGTCCTTTTCCAACCTATTTAATGGTTTTGTCCACGAAACGCCTATGTGTCCTTTTCCAACCTATTTAATGGGTTTTGTCGACGAAACGCCTATGTGTCCTTCTCCAACCTATTTAATGGGTTTTGTCCACGAAACGCATATGTGTCCTTTTCCAACCTATTTAATGGGTTTTGTCCACGAAACGCCTATGGTGTCCTTCTCCAACCTATTTAATGGGTTTGTCCACGAAACGCCTATGTGTCCATTTCAAACTTATGTAATGGTTTTGTCCACGAAACGCCTATGTGTCCTTTTCCAACCTATTTAATGGGTTTGTCCATGAAACGCCTATGTGTCCATTTCCAACTTATTTAATGGTTTTGTCCACGAAGCGCCTATGGTGTCCATTTCCAACCTATTTAATAGGTTTTGTCCACGAAACGCCTATGTGTCCATTTCCAACCTATTTAATGGTTTTGTCCACGAAACGCGTATGCGTCCATTTCCAACCTATTTAATGGTTTTGTCCACGAAACGCCTATGGTGTCCTTTTCCAACCTATTTAATGGGTTTTGTCCATGAAACGCCTATGTGTCCATTTCCAACCTATTTAATGGGTTTTGTCCACGAAGCGCCTATGTGTCCTTTTATAACCTATTTAATGGGTCTGTCCACGAAACGCCTATGTGTCCATTTCCAACCTATTTAATGAGTTTGTCCACGAAGCGCCTATGTGTCCTTTTACAACCTATTTAATGGTTTTGTCCACGAAACGCCTATGTGTCCATTTCCAACCTATTTACTGATTTTGTCCACGAAACGCCTGTGTCCATTTCCAACCTATTTAATGGTTTTGTCCACGAAACGCCTATGTGTCCTTTTCCAACCTATTTAATGGTTTTGTCCACGAAACGCGTATGTGTCCTTTTCCAACCTATTTAATGGTTTTGTCCACGAAACGCCTGTGTCCATTTCCAACCTATTTAATGGTTTTGTCCACGAAACGCCTATGTGTCCTTTTCCAACCTATTTAATGGTTTTGTCCACGAAACGCCTATGTGTCCTTTTCCAACCTATTTAATGGTTTTGTCCACGAAACGCATTTGTGTCCTTTTCCAACCTATTTAATGGTTTTGTCCACGAAACGCCTATGTGTCCTTTTCCAACCTATTTAATGGGTTTTGTCGACGAAACGCCTATGTGTCCTTCTCCAACCTATTTAATGGGTTTTGTCCACGAAACGCATATGTGTCCTTTTCCAACCTATTTAATGGGTTTTGTCCACGAAACGCCTATGGTGTCCTTCTCCAACCTATTTAATGGGTTTGTCCACGAAACGCCTATGTGTCCATTTCAAACTTATGTAATGGTTTTGTCCACGAAACGCCTATGTGTCCTTTTCCAACCTATTTAATGGGTTTGTCCATGAAACGCCTATGTGTCCATTTCCAACTTATTTAATGGTTTTGTCCACGAAGCGCCTATGGTGTCCATTTCCAACCTATTTAATAGGTTTTGTCCACGAAACGCCTATGTGTCCATTTCCAACCTATTTAATGGTTTTGTCCACGAAACGCGTATGCGTCCATTTCCAACCTATTTAATGGTTTTGTCCACGAAACGCCTATGGTGTCCTTTTCCAACCTATTTAATGGGTTTTGTCCATGAAACGCCTATGTGTCCATTTCCAACCTATTTAATGGGTTTTGTCCACGAAGCGCCTATGTGTCCTTTTATAACCTATTTAATGGGTCTGTCCACGAAACGCCTATGTGTCCATTTCCAACCTATTTAATGGGTTTGTCCACGAAACGCCTATGTGTCCTTTTCCAACCTATTTAATGGTTTTGTCCACGAAACGCCTATGTGTCCATTTCCAACCTATTTACTGATTTTGTCCACGAAACGCTTATGTGTCCTTTTACAACCTATTTAATGGGTTTGTCCACGAAACGCCTATGTGTCCATTTCCAACCTATTTAATGGTTTTGTCCACGAAGCGCCTATGTGTCCTTTTACAACCTATTTACTGATTTTGTCCACGAAACGCTTATGTGTCCTTTTACAACCTATTTAATGGGTTTGTCCACGAAACGCCTATGTGTCCATTTCCAACCTATTTAATGGGTTTGTCCACGAAACGCCTATGTGTCCTTTTCCAACCTATTTAATGGTTTTGTCCACGAAACGCCTATGTGTCCATTTCCAACCTATTTACTGATTTTGTCCACGAAACGCTTATGTGTCCTTTTACAACCTATTTAATGGGCTTGTCCACGAAACGCCTATGTGTCCATTTCCAACCTATTTAATGGTTTTGTCCACGAAACGCTTATGTGTCCTTTTACAACCTATTTAATGGTTTTGTCCACGAAACGCCTATGTGTCCATTTCCAACCTATTTACTGATTTTGTCCACGAAACGCTTATGTGTCCTTTTACAACCTATTTAATGGGTTTGTCCACGAAACGCCTATGTGTCCTTTTCCAACCTATTTAATGGGTTTGTCCACGAAACGCCTATGTGTCCTTTTCCAACCTATTTAATGGTTTTGTCCACGAAACCCCTATGTGTCCTTTTCCAACCTATTTAATGTGTTTGTCCACGAAACGCCTATAATATCCTTTTCCAACCTATTTAATGGGTTTTGTCCACGAAACGCATATGTGTCCTTTTCCAACTTATTTAATGGTTTTGTCCACGAAGCGCCTATGTGTCCTTTTCCAACCTATTTAATGGGTTTGTCCACGAAACGCGTATGCGTCCATTTCCAACCTATTTAATGGTTTTGTCCACGAAACGCCTATGTGTCCATTTCCAACCTATTTAATGGTTTTGTCCACGAAACGCGTATGCGTCCATTTCCAACCTATTTAATGGTTTTGTCCACGAAACGCCTATGGTGTCCTTTTCCAACCTATTTAATGGGTTTTGTCCATGAAACGCCTATGTGTCCTTTTACAACCTATTTAATGGGTTTTGTCCACGAAACGCCTATGTGTCCATTTCCAACCTATTTAATGGGTTTTGTCCACGAAGCGCCTATGTGTCCTTTTCCAACCTATTTAATGGTTTTGTCCACGAAGCGCCTATGTGTCCTTTTACAACCTATTTAATGGGTCTGTCCACGAAACGCCTATGGTGTCCATTTCCAACCTATTTAATGGGTTTGTCCACGAAGCGCCTATGGTGTCCATTTCCAACCTATTTAATGGTTTTGTCCACGAAACGCCTATGTGTCCTTTTCCAACCTATTTAATGTGTTTGTCCACGAAACGCCTATAATATCCTTTTCCAACCTATTTAATGGGTTTTATCCATGAAACGCATATGTGTCCATTTCCAACTTATTTAATGGTTTTGTCCACGAAACGCCTATGGTGTCCATTTCCAACCTATTTAATGGGTTTGTCCACGAAGCGCCTATGGTGTCCATTTCCAACTTATTTAATGGTTTTGTCCACGAAACGCCTATGGTGTCCATTTCCAACCTATTTAATGGGTTTGTCCACGAAGCGCCTATGGTGTCCATTTCCAACTTATTTAATGGTTTTGTCCACGAAACGCCTATGGTGTCCATTTCCAACCTATTTAATGGGTTTGTCCACGAAGCGCCTATGGTGTCCATTTCCAACCTATTTAATGGGTTTGTCCACGAAACGCATATGTGTCCTTTTCCAACCCATTAAATGGGTTTTGTCCATGAAACGCCTATGTGTCCTTTTCCAACCTATTTAATGGGTTTGTCCATGAAACGCCTATGTGTCCATTTCCAACTTATTTAATGGTTTTGTCCACGAAGCGCCTATGGTGTCCATTTCCAACCTATTCAATAGGTTTTGTCCACGAAACGCCTATGTGTCCATTTCAAACTTATTTAATGGTTTTGTCCACGAAACGCCTATGGTGTCCATTTCCAACCTATTTAATGGGTTTTGTCCATGAAACGCCTATGTGTCCATTTCCAACCTATTTAATGGGTTTGTCCATGAAACGCCTATGTGTCCTTTTCCAACCTATTTAATGGGTTTGTCCATGAAACGCCTATGTGTCCATTTCCAACTTATTTAATGGTTTTGTCCACGAAGCGCCTATGGTGTCCATTTCCAACCTATTTAATGGGTTTGTCCATGAAACGCCTATGTGTCCATTTCCAACCTATTTAATGGTTTTGTCCACGAAACGCCTATGGTGTCCATTTCCAACCTATTTAATGGGTTTGTCCATGAAACGCCTATGTGTCCATTTCCAACCTATTTAATGGGTTTGTCCATGAAACGCCTATGTGTCCATTTCCAACCTATTTAATGGGTTTGTCCACAAAGCGCCTATGGTGTCCATTTCCAACCTATTTAATGGGTTTGTCCACGAAACGCCTATGTGTCCATTTCCAACCTATTTAATGGGTTTGTCCACAAAGCGCCTATGGTGTCCTTTTCCAACCTATTTAGTGGGTTTTGTCCACGAAACGCCTGTGTCCATTTCCAACCTATTTAATGGTTTTGTCCACGAAACGCCTGTGTCCATTTCCAACCTATTTAATGTGTTTGTCCACGAAACGCCTATGTGTCCATTTCCAACCTATTTAATGGTTTTGTCCACGAAACGCCTATGGTGTCCATTTCCAACCTATTTAATGGTTTTGTCCACGAAACGCCTATGTGTCCTTTTCCAACCTATTTAATGGTTTTGTCCACGAAACGCCTATGTGTCCTTTTCCAACCTATTTAATGGTTTTGTCCACGAAACGCATATGTGTCCTTTTCCAACCTATTTAATGGTTTTGTCCACGAAACGCCTATGTGTCCTTTTCCAACCTATTTAATGTGTTTGTCCACGAAACGCCTATGTGTCCATTTCCAACCTATTTAATGGTTTTGTCCACGAAACGCCTGTGTCCATTTCCAACCTATTTAATGTGTTTGTCCACGAAACGCCTATGTGTCCTTTTCCAACCTATTTAATGGTTTTGTCCACGAAACGCCTATGTGTCCTTTTCCAACCTATTTAATGGTTTTGTCCACGAAACGCCTGTGTCCATTTCCAACCTATTTAATGGTTTTGTCCACGAAACGCCTATGTGTCCTTTTCCAACCTATTTAATGGTTTTGTCCACGAAACGCCTGTGTCCATTTCCAACCTATTTAATGGTTTTGTCCACGAAACGCGTATGTGTCCTTTTCCAACCTATTTAATGGTTTTGTCCACGAAACGCCTGTGTCCATTTCCAACCTATTTAATGGTTTTGTCCACGAAACGCCTATGTGTCCTTTTCCAACCTATTTAATGGTTTTGTCCACGAAACGCCTATGTGTCCTTTTCCAACCTATTTAATGGTTTTGTCCACGAAACGCATATGTGTCCTTTTCCAACCTATTTAATGGTTTTGTCCACGAAACGCATATGTGTCCTTTTCCAACCTATTTAATGGTTTTGTCCACGAAACGCCTATGTGTCCTTTTCCAACCTATTTAATGGGTTTTGTCGACGAAACGCCTATGTGTCCTTCTCCAACCTATTTAATGGGTTTTGTCCACGAAACGCATATGTGTCCTTTTCCAACCTATTTAATGGGTTTTGTCCACGAAACGCCTATGGTGTCCTTCTCCAACCTATTTAATGGGTTTGTCCACGAAACGCCTATGTGTCCATTTCCAACCTATTTAATGGTTTTGTCCACAAAGCGCCTATGTGTCCTTTTCCAACCTATTTAATGGGTTTGTCCATGAAACGCCTATGTGTCCATTTCCAACTTATTTAATGGTTTTGTCCACGAAGCGCCTATGGTGTCCATTTCCAACCTATTTAATAGGTTTTGTCCACGAAACGCCTATGTGTCCATTTCAAACTTATTTAATGGTTTTGTCCACGAAACGCCTATGTGTCCATTTCCAACCTATTCAATGGTTTTGTCCACGAAACGCCTATGGTGTCCTTTTCCAACCTATTTAATGGTTTTGTCCACGAAACGCGTATGTGTCCATTTCCAACCTATTTAATTGTTTTGTCCACGAAACGCCTATGTGTCCATTTCCAACCTATTCAATGGTTTTGTCCACGAAACGCCTATGTGTCCTTTTCAAACCTATTTAATGGTTTTGTCCACGAAACGCCTATGTGTCTTTTTCCAACCTATTTAATGGTTTTGTCCACGAAACGCCTATGTGTCCATTTCTACCCTATTTAATGGTTTTGTCCACGAAACGCTTATGTGTCCTTTTCCAACCTATTTAATGGTTTTGTCCACGAAACGCCTATGTGTCAATTTCCAACCTATTTAATGGTTTTGTCCACGAAGCGCCTATGTGTCCTTTTACAACCTATTTAATGGGTCTGTCCACGAAACGCCTATGGTGTCCTTTTCCAACCTATTTAATGGGTTTTGTCCATGAAACGCCTATGTGTCCATTTCCAACCTATTTAATGGGTTTTGTCCACGAAGCGCCTATGTGTCCTTTTACAACCTATTTAATGGGTCTGTCCACGAAACGCCTATGTGTCCATTTCCAACCTATTTAATGGGTTTGTCCACGAAACGCCTATGTGTCCTTTTCCAACCTATTTAATGGTTTTGTCCACGAAACGCCTATGTGTCCATTTCCAACCTATTTACTGATTTTGTCCACGAAACGCTTATGTGTCCTTTTACAACCTATTTAATGGGTTTGTCCACGAAACGCCTATGTGTCCATTTCCAACCTATTTAATGGTTTTGTCCACGAAGCGCCTATGTGTCCTTTTACAACCTATTTAATGGTTTTGTCCACGAAACGCCTATGTGTCCATTTCCAACCTATTTACTGATTTTGTCCACGAAACGCTTATGTGTCCTTTTACAACCTATTTAATGGGTTTGTCCACGAAACGCCTATGTGTCCATTTCCAACCTATTTAATGGGTTTGTCCACGAAACGCCTATGTGTCCTTTTCCAACCTATTTAATGGTTTTGTCCACGAAACGCCTATGTGTCCATTTCCAACCTATTTACTGATTTTGTCCACGAAACGCTTATGTGTCCTTTTACAACCTATTTAATGGGTTTGTCCACGAAACGCCTATGTGTCCATTTCCAACCTATTTAATGGTTTTGTCCACGAAACGCTTATGTGTCCTTTTCCAACCTATTTAATGATTTTGTCCACGAAACGCTTATGTGTCCTTTTCCAACCTATTCAATGGTTTTGTCCACGAAACGCCTATGTGTCCTTTTACAACCTATTTAATGGGTTTGTCCACGAAGCGCCTATGTGTCCTTTTACAACCTATTTAATGGGTTTGTCCACGAAACGCCTATGTGTCCATTTCAAACCTATTTAATGGTTTTGTCCACGAAACGCCTATGTGTCCATTTCCAACCTATTTAATGGTTTTGTCCACGAAGCGCCTATGTGTCCTTTTACAACCTATTTAATGGGTCTGTCCACGAAACGCCTATGTGTCCATTTCCAACCTATTTAATGGTTTTGTCCACGAAACGCTTATGTGTCCTTTTCCAACCTATTCAATGGTTTTGTCCACGAAACGCCTATGTGTCCTTTTACAACCTATTTAATGGGTTTGTCCACGAAACGCCTATGTGTCCTTTTCCAACCTATTTAATGGTTTTGTCCACGAAACGCCTATGTGTCCTTTTCCAACCTATTTAATGGTTTTGTCCACGAAACGCTTATGTGTCCTTTTCCAACCTATTAAATGGTTTTGTCCACGAAACGCCTATGTGTCCTTTTACAACCTATTTAATGGGTTTGTCCACGAAGCGCCTATGTGTCCTTTTACAACCTATTTAATGGGTTTGTCCACGAAACGCCTATGTGTCCATTTCAAACCTATTTAATGGTTTTGTCCACGAAACGCCTATGTGTCCTTTTCCAACCTATTTAATGGTTTTGTCCACGAAACGCCTATGTGTCCTTTTCCAACCTATTTAATGGTTTTGTCCATGAAACGCCTATGTGTCCATTTCCAACCTATTTAATGGTTTTGTCCACGAAACACCTGTGTCCATTTCCAACCTATTTAATGGTTTTGTCCAAGAAACGCCTATGGTGTCCATTTCCAACCTATTTAATGGTTTTGTCCACGAAGCGCCTATGTGTCCTTTTACAACCTATTTAATGGGTTTGTCCACGAAGCGCCTATGTGTCCATTTCCAACCTATTTAATGGGTTTGTCCACGAAACGCCTATGTGTCCATTTCCAACCTATTTAATGGTTTTGTCCAAGAAACGCCTATGTGTCCATTTCCAACCTATTTAATGGTTTTGTCCACGAAACGCGTATGCGTCCATTTCCAACCTATTTAATGGTTTTGTCCACGAAACGCCTATGTGTCCTTTTCAAACCTATTTAATGGTTTTGTCCACGAAACGCCTATGTGTCCTTTTCCAACCTATTCAATAGGTTTGTCCACGAAACGCCTATGTGTCCTTTTTCCAACCTATTTAATGGTTTTGTCCACGAAACGCCTATGTGTCCATTTCCAACCTATTTAATGGTTTTGTCCAAGAAACGCCTATGTGTCCTTTTCCAACCTATTTAATGGTTTTGTCCACGAAACGCCTATGTGTCCATTTCCACCCTATTTAATGGTTTTGTCCACGAAACGCTTATGTGTCCTTTTCCAACCTATTCAATGGTTTTGTCCACGAAACGCCTATGTGTCTATTTCCAACCTATTTAATGGGTTTGTCCACGAAACGCCTGTGTCCATTTCCAACCTATTTAATGGTTTTGTCCACGAAACGCTTATGTGTCCTTTTCCAACCTATTTAATGGTTTTGTCCACGAAACGCCTATGTGTCCATTTCCAACCTATTTAATGGTTTTGTCCACGAAACGCTTATGTGTCCTTTTCCAACCTATTCAATGGTTTTGTCCACGAAACGCCTATGTGTCCTTTTACAACCTATTTAATGGTTTTGTCCACGAAACGCTTATGTGTCCATTTCCAACCTATTTAATGGGTTTTGTCCACGAAACGCCTGTGTCCATTTCCAACCTATTTAATGGTTTTGTCCACGAAACGCCTATGTGTCCATTTCCAACCTATTTAATGGTTTTGTCCACGAAGCGCCTATGTGTCCTTTTACAACCTATTTAATGGTTTTGTCCACGAAACGCCTATGTGTCCATTTCAAACCTATTTAATGGTTTTGTCCACGAAACGCCTATGTGTCCTTTTCCAACCTATTTAATGGGTTTTGTCCACGAAACGCCTATGTGTCCATTTCCAACCTATTTAATGGGTTTTGTCCATGAAACGCCTATGTGTCCATTTCCAACCTATTTAATGGGTTTTGTCCATGAAACGCCTATGTGTCCATTTCCAACCTATTTAATGGGTTTTGTCCATGAAACGCCTATGTGTCCATTTCCAACCTATTTAATGGGTTTTGTCCATGAAACGCCTATGTGTCCATTTCAAACCTATTTAATGGTTTTGTCCACGAAACGCCTATGTGTCCTTTTCCAACCTATTTAATGGGTTTTGTCCACGAAACGCCTATGTGTCCTTTTCCAACCTATTTAATGGGTTTTGTCCACGAAACGCCTATGTGTCCATTTCCAACCTATTTAATGGGTTTTGTCCATGAAACGCCTATGTGTCCATTTCCAACCTATTCAATGGTTTTGTCCACGAAACGCCTATGTGTCCATTTCCAACCTATTTAATGGTTTTGTCCATGAAATGCCTATGTGTCCTTTTCCAACCTATTTAATGGTTTTGTCCACGAAACACCTATGTGTCCATTTCCAACCTATTTAATGGTTTTGTCCACGAAACACCTATGTGTCCATTTCCAACCTATTTAATGGTTTTGTCCACGAAACACCTATGTGTCCATTTCCAACCTATTTAATGGTTTTGTCCACGAAACACCTATGTGTCCATTTCCAACCTATTTAATGGTTTTGTCCACGAAACACATATGTGTCCATTTCCAACCTATTTAATGGTTTTGTCCACGAAACGCCTATGTGTCCTTTTCCAACCTATTTAATGGTTTTGTCCACGAAACGCCTATGGTGTCCTTTTCCAACCTATTTAATGGGTTTTGTCCATGAAACGCCTATGTGTCCATTTCCAACCTATTCAATGGTTTTGTCCACGAAACGCCTATGTGTCCATTTCCAACCTATTTAATGGTTTTGTCTAGTGATGCACCGAAATGAAAATTCTGGGCCGAAACCGAAACCGAAAATTTAAGATGCACTTGGCCGAAAACCGAAACTGAAGCCGAAAATGGCTTCTTTAAAAAACTTATACTAATATATATTTAAATTGCTTGAATTTAATGGATCTGAAATGAAAAAAATCACAAACCAATAGAATAATCAAACTTTTATTAACAGTTAGGTTACATAAAACCTAAAATATTTTAACAATAAATATAAATAATATGAATAACTGCACACAAAATCAAAGAATGGCAGCTGTTCTGCTGCTGCATGTAAACAATTTTTTACATTTTAAATTGCTGTGCAAAACAATGCAAAACAACAGTGCAAAAACAGCAATAGAACTTAAACTCAAACTGTAAACAACATTTATGTAGCCTTAGGAAACAGTTGTGCAGTGCTACGCAAATTTTAATGTAACTGGTATACACAGAAAATTGGACTGCTGTTTATTTAAGCAAACGTGGCAGGTTTTTCTTTAAGAACAAAAGTTGCTCAGCTTTTTGACAGGAAAGACGGTTCCTCTTCTCATTAAGAACATGAGATGCTGCACTGAATAGTCTCTCACTGTCTGTGCTGGTGCTTGGGGCAGATAAATACCTGCGTGCAATCCGCGCAAGCAATGGAAAGCGGACTTTGTTCGCACGCCAGTAGTCAAGGGGATTGTCGCTTCTGGCAATGGGTAGTTCAGCTAGATATGTCTCTATTTGTTGTGCGGCTGCGCTTGTTCCAACACCGCTACGAATCGGGGTGCTTTCCTGTAAAATTTCGTCAAACATCTCAGAAAGTGAGGGAGTGTACGCCTCCTCACTTGTACGTAACCGTTTCTCAGGCACCGTTTGCGATGCGCTCCCCGTCGAGTCTCTTCCTTCACCAGATGTTTCAATCTCCTTCAGCTCTTTTTGTGTCATTTCACGCACTTGCTGCTTTTTCTCTTCGTCAAAGTAATGTTCTTTAAAGCGCGGGTCTAGTATAGTTGCAATACAGTAGAGAGGGTTGGACTCAGTGTCTTGAAAGCGCTTGTTAACAGCCTCCAATAGTGTCTTTTTAGCTGTTTTTACACCGTGATCTGTTTCCACCTCTTTTCCAAGCAGACGCTTCAGTGCTGCTATCAAAGGAATAACCTCTGCAACCGAGGCTTTAGCCGAGCTTATTTCCTTGGTCATCTGTTCGAATGGGGCGAGAAGAGACACTATGTTTTCCATTAGCATCCACTGGTGTGCACTCAAAGTAGCGGGCAGATCGTAATCTGTCATATAGGCGGCTATGACCCGCTTCTGCTCAAGTAGACTTTGCAACATATAGTACGTACTGTTCCAGCGAGTAGCTACATCTTGCTGGAGTCGTTTGGGTGGCATCCCAAACTGTATTTGCAAATCTTGCAGTCGGGAATAAGCAAGCGGAGAATGCTTAAAGTGTCCCACAATTTTTCTCCCGATTGCTGTTATTTCTAAAATGCTGCGCTGACTCAGCACTCCCTCATTCACAGCCAACTGAAGCGTGTGTGCCATGCATGGTATGCTGTTCAGTCCACTGTCCTCCATAGCCTTTATCATGTTCCGTGCATTATCTCGGACAATCACGTGCACATTAGACTTCTCAATGTGCCAAGTGTCAAGCATTGTAGACAAAGCATCAGATATCGCTGCTGCGGTGTGTGAACCAACAAACTCCCGTGAGTGAAGCAAAATGTTTTGCAATTTAAAATCGGGGTCAATCCACTGCGCTGTTAAGCTAAGCATGCTAGTTGGGCTAACGTCTGAGCTCCAAATGTCTGTGGTAAAACTTAGAGTTTGTATGTCTGTGGACATGATCTCATGAACGTGTTTTGCAACTCGGTCATACATTGCAGGTAGACATGTTTCTGCAAAATAGCGTCTGCTTGGCAGTGTATAACGCGGCTCAATATGTTGTATGAGCCTACGAAATCCAATGTCCTCCACGACCGAAAACGGTTGTTCATCTAAGGCAATGAATTCCATTACTTTCTCAGTAATGCCACTTGCTTTGGCACCATCATCTGCAAATTTCTTAGACTTTTCAAAGAGTGTGGCCACCGAGGGTGTTAGTGATGTAGTTGGGGTACTTTTAACCAATGTTGTTTTGCGGTACTCCTCATGTTCAATTGGATGTCGTGATTTCAGGTGGTGTATCAAACCTGTTGTCGAAAAGTTCTTTGGCACCGCACCCCCTCGTGAGATTTTTGCAGAACAAATGTTACATATTGCAACTTTGGTGTCCTCATCTGAAACTTTAAAATACTTCCATACCGCTGACATGCTTAATCTGAGGCAGACGCGTGATAACAGCTCAACCGTGAGTGAAACCTAAGCGCTTGCGCACGGATGGGAGGGGCGGGTGACATTCATTTTCGGTTTACGTTTTCGGCTGTTTTTTTTATTTCGGCCCGAAACCGATAATGCCATTTTCGGTGCCGAACATTTTCGGCCACCGAAATTTCGGTGCACCCCTAGTTTTGTCCATGAAATGCCTATGTGTCCTTTTCCAACCTATTTAATTGTTTTGTCCACGAAACGCCTATGTGTCCTTTTCCAACCTATTTAATGGTTTTGTCCAAGAAACACCTATGTGTCCATTTCCAACCTATTTAATGGTTTTGTCCACGAAACACCTATGTGTCCATTTCCAACCTATTTAATGGTTTTGTCCACGAAACACATATGTGTCCATTTCCAACCTATTTAATGGTTTTGTCCACGAAACACCTATGTGTCCATTTCCAACCTATTCAATGGTTTTGTCCACGAAACGCCTATGTGTCCATTTCCAACCTATTTAATGGTTTTGTCCACGAAACGCCTATGTGTCCTTTTCCAACCTATTTAATTGTTTTGTCCACGAAACGCCTATGTGTCCATTTCCAACCTATTTAATGGTTTTGTCCACGAAACACCTGTGTCCATTTCCAACCTATTTAATGGTTTTGTCCACGAAACGCCTATGTGTCCATTTCCAACCTATTTAATTGTTTTGTCCACGAAACACCTGTGTCCATTTCCAACCTATTTAATGGTTTTGTCCACGAAACGCCTATGTGTCCTTTTCCAACCTATTTAATGGTTTTGTCCACGAAACGCCTATGTGTCCTTTTCCAACCTATTTAATGGTTTTGTCCATGAAACGCCTATGTGTCCATTTCCAACCTATTTAATGGTTTTGTCCACGAAACACCTGTGTCCATTTCCAACCTATTTAATGGTTTTGTCCACGAAACGCCTATATGTCCTTTTCAAACCTATTTAATGGTTTTGTCCATGAAACGCATATGTGTCCATTTCCAACCTATTTAATGGGTTTGTCCACGAAACGCCTATATGTCCTTTTCAAACCTATTTAATGGTTTTGTCCATGAAACGCATATGTGTCCATTTCCAACCTATTTAATGGTTTTGTCCACGAAACGCCTATGTGTCCTTTTTCCAACCTATTTAATGGTTTTGTCCATGAAACGCATATGTGTCCATTTCAAACCTATTTAATGGTTTTGTCCACGAAACGCCTATGTGTCCTTTTTCAAACCTATTTAATGGTTTTGTCCACGAAACGCCTATGTGTCCTTTTCCAACCTTTTTAATGGTTTTGTCCACGAAACGCCTATATGTCCTTTTCAAACCTATTTAATGGTTTTGTCCACGAAACGCCTATGTGTCCATTTCCAACCTATTTAATGGTTTTGTCCACGAAACGCCTATGTGTCCTTTTCCAACCTTTTTAATGGTTTTGTCCACGAAACGCCTATGTGTCCATTTCCAACCTATTTAATGGGTTTGTCCACGAAACGCCTATGTGTCCCTTTTCAAACCTATTCAATGGGTTTGTCGACGAAACGCCTATGTGTCCCATTTCCAACCTATTTAATGGTTTTGTCCATGAAACGCCTATGTGTCCTTTTCCAACCTATTTAATGGTTTTTGTCCACGAAACGCCTATGTGTCCATTTCCAACCTATTTAATGGTTTTGTCCACGAAACGCCTATGTGTCCATTTCCAACCTATTTTAATGGTTTTGTCCACGAAACGCCTATGTGTCCATTTCCAACCTATTTAATGGTTTTGTCCACGAAACGCGTATGTGTCCATTTCCAACCTATTTAATGGGTTTGTCCACGAAACGCTTGGTGTCCGTTTTCCAACCTATTTAATGGTTTTTGTCCACGAAACGCCTATGTGTCCATTTCCAACCTATTTAATGGGTTTTGTCCATGAAACGCGTATGTGTCCATTTCCAACCTATTTAATGGTTTTGTCCACGAAACGCCTATGTGTCCCATTTCCAACCTATTTAATGGTTTTGTCCACGAAACGCGTATGTGTCCATTTCCAACCTATTTAATGGTTTTGTCCACGAAACACCTATGTGTCCATTTCCAACCTATTCAATGGTTTTGTCCACGAAACGCCTATGTGTCCATTTCCAACCTATTTAATGGTTTTGTCTACGAAACGCCTATGTGTCCATTTCCAACCTATTTAATTGTTTTGTCTACGAAACGCCTATGTGTCCATTTCCAACCTATTTAATTGTTTTGTCCACGAAACGCCTATGTGTCCATTTCCAACCTATTCAATGGTTTTGTCCACGAAACGCCTATGTGTCCATTTCCAACCTATTTAATGGTTTTGTCTACGAAACGCCTATGTGTCCATTTCCAACCTATTTAATTGTTTTGTCCACGAAACGCCTATGTGTCCATTTCCAACCTATTTAATGGTTTTGTCCACGAAACGCCTATGTGTCCATTTCCAACCTATTTAATTCTTTTGTCCACGAAACGCCTATGTGTCCATTTCCAACCTATTTAATTGTTTTGTCCACGAAACGCCTATGTGTCCATTTCCAACCTATTTAATGGTTTTGTCCACGAAACGCCTATGTGTCCTTTTCAAAACTATTTAATGGTTTTGTCCATGAAACGCCTATGTGTCCCATTTCCAACCTATTCAATGGTTTTGTCCACGAAACGCCTATGTGTCCTTTTCCAACCTATTTAATGGTTTTGTCCACGAAACGCCTATGTGTCCATTTCCAACCTATTTAATTGTTTTGTCCACGAAACGCCTATGAAGTGAAGTGAAGTGAGAACTTTTATAAAATAAATGAGGGATTGAAACAGTGTGAATTGCTAGTCGTTAGTGATTATAATGCAGACAAAAGAAAAGCATATTTAGAGCAATAAACAGGCTGGAGAGGTGTGAATATGTGCAGGGGAGACTGAGACTGAATGGGGCTCGTTTTTGCATCACAAAACAATAGAGGCAATAGACTGAATAGATGCTTATAAGATGACAATAAACACCAGTCTAATCAAAATAAAGTCATATGACATGATCTTGAAAAACATTGAACCTAAATACAGAGTTTTTAGACTTATCATCTTCAGATTTTAAATATAACATGGCCAGACATGTGGCTTTAGCTGCAGTGCATTTCTAGATTGCTCCAGGGCCAACTTCAAATTTATTTTCATGAAGATGTTTCATAAAAATAAATGTATAATAACTTTACAAAACTTTGAAGCTATTTATAACTATTTTTTTTCATTATGACAATAATTAATTCTACATTTACAATAAACTTCCAGGTGTCAGCTTTCAAATGAGATCTTACTTGTGCTTTTAGTACAAAGGGTTCATGAACTGTATCTGTTTCAGTTTGGGAATGCCATATCTGGTGATTTTTCAAAAATGGGCTTGAAGCTTAACAGGTTAATGGTTTTGTCCATGAAACGCATATGTGTCCATTTCCAACCTATTTAATGGGTTTGTCCACGAAACGCCTATATGTCCTTTTCAAACCTATTTAATTCCATTTCCAACCTATTTAATTGTTTTGTCCACGAAACGCCTATGTGTCCATTTCCAACCTATTCAATGGTTTTGTCCACGAAACGCCTATGTGTCCTTTTCAAACCTATTTAATGGTTTTGTCCACGAAACGCCTATGTGTCCTTTTCCAACCTATTTAATGGTTTTGTCCACGAAACGCCTATGTGTCCTTTTCCAACCTATTTAATGGTTTTGTCCACGAAACGCCTATGTGTCCTTTTTCCAACCTATTTAATGGTTTTGTCCACGAAACGCCTATGTGTCCTTTTCCAACCTATTTAATGGTTTTGTCCACGAAACGCCTATGTGTCCTTTTCCAACCTATTTAATGGTTTTGTCCACGAAACGCTTATGTGTCCTTTTCCAACCTATTCAATGGTTTTGTCCTCACGAAACGCCTATGTGTCCTTTTCCAACCTATTCAATGGGTTTTGTCCACGAAACGCCTATGTGTCCATTTCCAACCTATTTAATGGTTTTGTCCACGAAACGCTATGTGTCCATTTCCAACCTATTTAATGGGTTTGTCCACGAAACGCCTGTGTCCATTTCCAACCTATTTAATGGTTTTGTCCACGAAACGCCTATGTGTCAATTTCCAACCTATTTAATGGTTTTGTCCACGAAGCGCCTATGTGTCCATTTCCAACCTATTTAATGGTTTTGTCCACGAAACGCCTATGTGTCAATTTCCAACCTATTTAATGGGTTTGTCCACGAAACGCCTATGTGTCCTTTTCCAACCTATTTAATGGTTTTGTCCACGAAACGCCTATGTGTCCATTTCCAACCTATTTAATGGTTTTGTCCACGAAACGCTTGTGTCCTTTTCCAATCTATTTAATGGTTTTGTCCACGAAACGCCTATGTGTCCATTTCCAACCTATTTAATGGTTTTGTCCACGAAACGCCTATGTGTCCTTTTCCAACCTATTTAATGGGTTTTGTCCACGAAACGCCTATGTGTCCTTTTCCAACCTATTTAATGGTTTTGTCCACGAAACGCCTATGTGTCCTTTTCCAACCTATTTAATGGGTTTTGTCCACGAAACGCTTATGTGTCCTTTTCCAACCTATTCAATGGTTTTGTCCACGAAACGCCTATGTGTCCTTTTCCAACCTATTTAATGGGTTTTGTCCACGAAACGCCTATGTGTCCCTTTTCCAACCTATTTAATGGTTTTGTCCACGAAACGCCTATGTGTCCTTTTCCAACCTATTTAATGGTTTTGTCCACGATACGCCTATGTGTCCTTTTCAAACCTATTCAATGGTTTTGTCCACGAAACGCCTATGTGTCCTTTTACAACCTATTTAATGGGTTTGTCCACGAAACGCCTATGTGTCCTTTTTCCAACCTATTTAATGGTTTTGTCCACGAAACGCCTATGTGTCCTTTTCCAACCTATTTAATGGTTTTGTCCACGAAGCGCCTATGTGTCCTTTTCCAACCTATTTAATGGTTTTGTCCACGAAGCGCCTATGTGTCCTTTTCCAACCTATTTAATGGTTTTGTCCACGAAACGCCTATGTGTCCTTTTACAACCTATTTAATGGGTTTGTCCACGAAACGCCTATGTGTCCATTTCAAACCTATTTAATGGTTTTGTCCACGAAACGCCTATGTGTCCTTTTCCAACCTATTTAATGGTTTTGTCCACGAAGCGCCTATGTGTCCTTTTCCAACCTATTTAATGGTTTTGTCCACGAAGCGCCTATGTGTCCTTTTCCAACCTATTTAATGGTTTTGTCCACGAAACGCCTATGTGTCCTTTTACAACCTATTTAATGGGTTTGTCCACGAAACGCCTATGTGTCCATTTCAAACCTATTTAATGGTTTTGTCCACGAAACGCCTATGTGTCCTTTTCCAACCTATTTAATGGTTTTGTCCACGAAGCGCCTATGTGTCCTTTTCCAACCTATTTAATGGTTTTGTGCCACGAAGCGCCTATGTGTCCTTTTCCAACCTATTTAATGGTTTTGTCCACGAAGCGCCTATGTGTCCTTTTCCAACCTATTTAATGGTTTTGTCCACGAAACGCCTATGTGTCCTTTTCCAACCTATTTAATGGTTTTGTCCACGAAACGCCTATGTGTCCTTTTCCAACCTATTTAATGGTTTTTGTCCATGAAACGCCTATGTGTCCATTTCCAACCTATTTAATGGTTTTGTCCACGAAACGCCTATGTGTCCATTTCCAACCTATTTAATGGTTTTGTCCACGAAACGCCTATGTGTCCATTTCCAACCTATTTAATGGTTTTGTCCACGAAACAACTATGTGTCCATTTCCAACCTATTCAATGGTTTTGTCCACGAAACGCCTATGTGTCCATTTCCAACCTATTTAATGGTTTTGTCCATGAAATGCCTATGTGTCCTTTTCCAACCTATTTAATTGTTTTTGTCCACGAAACGCCTATGTGTCCTTTTCCAACCTATTTAATGGTTTTGTCCACGAAAACACCTATGTGTCCATTTCCAACCTATTTAATGGTTTTGTCCACGAAACACCTATGTGTCCATTTCCAACCTATTTAATGGTTTTGTCCACGAAACACCTATGTGTCCATTTCCAACCTATTTAATGGTTTTGTCCACGAAACACCTATGTGTCCATTTCCAACCTATTTAATGGTTTTGTCCACGAAACACCTGTGTCCATTTCCAACCTATTCAATGGTTTTGTCCACGAAACGCCTATGTGTCCATTTCCAACCTATTTAATGGTTTTGTCCACGAAACGCCTATGTGTCCTTTTCCAACCTATTTAATTGTTTTTATCCACGAAACGCCTATGTGTCCATTTCCAACCTATTTAATGGTTTTGTCCACGAAACGCCTATGTGTCCTTTTCCAACCTATTTAATTGTTTTGTCCATGAAACGCCTATGTGTCCATTTCCAACCTATTTAATTGTTTTGTCCACGAAACACCTGTGTCCATTTCCAACCTATTTAATTGTTTTGTCCACGAAACAACCTGTGTCCATTTCCAACCTATTTAATGGTTTTGTCGCACGAAACGCCTATGTGTCCTTTTCCAACCTATTTAATGGTTTTGTCCACGAAACACCTATGTGTCCATTTCCAACCTATTTAATGGTTTTGTCCATGAAACGCCTATGTGTCCTTTTCCAACCTATTTAATGGTTTTGTCCATGAAACGCCTATGTGTCCTTTTCCAACCTATTTAATGGTTTTGTCCACGAAACGCCTATGTGTCCCTTTTCCAACCTATTTAATGGTTTTGTCCACGAAACACCTATGTGTCCATTTCCAACCTATTTAATGGTTTTGTCCATGAAACGCCTATGTGTCCTTTTCCAACCTATTTAATGGTTTTGTCCATGAAACGCCTATGTGTCCTTTTCCAACCTATTTAATGGTTTTGTCCACGAAACGCCTATGTGTCCTTTTCCAACCTATTTAATGGTTTTGTCCATGAAACACCTGTGTCCATTTCCAACCTATTTAATGGGTTTGTCCATGAAACGCCTATATGTCCTTTTCAAACCTATTTAATGGTTTTGTCCATGAAACGCCTATGTGTCCTTTTCCAACCTATTTAATGGTTTTGTCCAAGAAACGCCTATGGTGTCCATTTCCAACCTATTTAATGGGTTTGTCCACGAAGCGCCTATGTGTCCTTTTCCAACCTATTTAATGGTTTTTGTCCACGAAACGCCTATGTGTCCTTTTCCAACCTATTTAATGGTTTTGTCCATGAAACACCTGTGTCCATTTCCAACCTATTTAATGGGTTTGTCCATGAAACGCCTATATGTCCTTTTCAAACCTATTTAATGGTTTTGTCCATGAAACGCCTATGTGTCCTTTTCCAACCTATTTAATGGTTTTGTCCAAGAAACGCCTATGGTGTCCATTTCCAACCTATTTAATGGGTTTGTCCACGAAGCGCCTATGTGTCCTTTTCCAACCTATTTAATGGGTTTTGTCCATGAAACGCCTATGTGTCCATTTCCAACCTATTTAATGGTTTTGTCCACGAAACGCGTATGTGTCCATTTCCAACCTATTTAATGGTTTTGTCCATGAAACGCCTATGTGTCCTTTTACAACCTATTTAATGGTTTTGTCCACGAAACGCCTATGTGTCCTTTTCAAACCTATTCAATGGGTTTGTCGACGAAACGCCTATGTTGTCCTTTTCCAACCTATTTAATGGTTTTGTCCATGAAACGCCTATGTGTCCTTTTACAACCTATTTAATGGTTTTGTCCACGAAACGCCTATGTGTCCCTTTTCAAACCTATTCAATGGGTTTGTCCACGAAGCGCCTATGTGTCCTTTTCCAACCTATTTAATGGGTTTGTCCACGAAACGCTGGTGTCGTTTTCCAACCTATTTAATGGTTTTTGTCCACGAAACGCGTATGTGTCAATTTCCAACCTATTTAATGGTTTTGTCCACGAAGCGCCTATGTGTCCATTTCCAACCTATTTAATGGTTTTGTCCACGAAACGCCTATGTGTCCATTTCCAACCTATTTAATGGTTTTGTCCACGAAACGCGTATGTGTCCATTTCCAACCTATTCAATGGTTTTGTCCACGAAACGCCTATGGTGTCCTTTTCCAACCTATTTAATGGTTTTGTCCACGAAACGCGTATGTGTCCATTTCCAACCTATTTAATTGTTTTGTCCACGAAACGCCTATGTGTCCATTTCCAACATATTCAATGGTTTTGTCCACGAAACGCCTATGTGTCCTTTTCAAACCTATTTAATGGTTTTGTCCACGAAACGCCTATGTGTCCTTTTCCAACCTATTTAATGGTTTTGTCCACGAAACGCCTATGTGTCCTTTTCCAACCTATTTAATGGTTTTGTCCACGAAACGCCTATGTGTCCTTTTACAACCTATTTAATGGTTTTGTCCACGAAACGCTTATGTGTCCTTTTCCAACCTATTCAATGGTTTTGTCCACGAAACGCCTATGTGTCCTTTTCCAACCTATTCAATGGTTTTGTCCACGAAACGCCTATGTGTCCTTTTCCAACCTATTCAATGGTTTTGTCCACGAAACGCCTATGTGTCCATTTCCAACCTATTTAATGGGTTTTGTCCACGAAACGCCTGTGTCCATTTCCAACCTATTTAATGGTTTTGTCCACGAAACGCCTATGTGTCAATTTCCAACCTATTTAATGGTTTTGTCCACGAAGCGCCTATGTGTCCATTTCCAACCTATTTAATGGTTTTGTCCACGAAGACGCCTATGTGTCAATTTCCAACCTATTTAATGGTTTTGTCCACGAAGCGCCTATGTGTCCATTTCCAACCTATTTAATGGTTTTGTCCACGAAGCGCCTATGTGTCAATTTCCAACCTATTTAATGGTTTTGTCCACGAAGCGCCTATGTGTCCATTTCCAACCTATTTAATGGTTTTGTCCACGAAACGCCTATGTGTCAATTTCCAACCTATTTAATGGTTTTGTCCACGAAGCGCCTATGTGTCCATTTCCAACCTATTTAATGGTTTTGTCCACGAAGCGCCTATGTTGTCAATTTCCAACCTATTTTAATGGTTTTGTCCACGAAGCGCCTATGTGTCCATTTCCAACCTATTTAATGGTTTTGTCCACGAAACGCCTATGTGTCAATTTCCAACCTATTTAATGGTTTTGTCCACGAAACGCCTATGTGTCCATTTTCCAACCTATTTAATGGTTTTGTCCACGAAACGCTTGTGTCCTTTTCCAATCTATTTAATGGTTTTGTCCACGAAACGCCTATGTGTCCATTTCCAACCTATTTAATGGTTTTGTCCACGAAACGCTTATGTGTCCTTTTCCAACCTATTCAATGGTTTTGTCCACGAAACGCCTATGTGTCCTTTTACAACCTATTTAATGGGTTTGTCCACGAAACGCCTATGTGTCCCTTTTCCAACCTATTTAATGGTTTTGTCCACGAAACGCCTATGTGTCCTTTTCCAACCTATTTAATGGTTTTGTCCACGATACGCCTATGTGTCCTTTTCAAACCTATTCAATGGTTTTGTCCACGAAACGCCTATGTGTCCTTTTACAACCTATTTAATGGGTTTGTCCACGAAACGCCTATGTGTCCTTTTCCAACCTATTTAATGGTTTTGTCCACGAAACGCCTATGTGTCCTTTTCCAACCTATTTAATGGTTTTGTCCACGATACGCCTATGTGTCCTTTTCAAACCTATTCAATGGTTTTGTCCACGAAACGCCTATGTGTCCTTTTACAACCTATTTAATGGGTTTGTCCACGAAACGCCTATGTGTCCATTTCAAACCTATTTAATGGTTTTGTCCACGAAACGCCTATGTGTCCTTTTCCAACCTATTTAATGGTTTTGTCCACGAAGCGCCTATGTGTCCTTTTCCAACCTATTTAATGGTTTTGTCCACGAAGCGCCTATGTGTCCTTTTCCAACCTATTTAATGGTTTTGTCCACGAAGCGCCTATGTGTCCTTTTCCAACCTATTTAATGGTTTTGTCCACGAAACGCCTATGTGTCCTTTTCCAACCTATTTAATGGTTTTGTCCACGAAGCGCCTATGTGTCCTTTTCCAACCTATTTAATGGTTTTGTCCATGAAACGCCTATGTGTCCATTTCCAACCTATTTAATGGTTTTGTCCACGAAACGCCTATGTGTCCATTTCCAACCTATTTAATGGTTTTGTCCACGAAACAACTATGTGTCCATTTCCAACCTATTCAATGGTTTTGTCCACGAAACGCCTATGTGTCCATTTCCAACCTATTTAATGGTTTTGTCCATGAAATGCCTATGTGTCCTTTTCCAACCTATTTAATGGTTTTGTCCACGAAACACCTATGTGTCCATTTCCAACCTATTCAATGGTTTTGTCCACGAAACGCCTATGTGTCCATTTCCAACCTATTTAATGGTTTTGTCCACGAAACGCCTATGTGTCCTTTTCCAACCTATTTAATTGTTTTGTCCACGAAACGCCTATGTGTCCATTTCCAACCTATTTAATGGTTTTTGTCCACGAAACACCTGTGTCCATTTCCAACCTATTTAATTGTTTTGTCCACGAAACACCTGTGTCCATTTCCAACCTATTTAATGGTTTTGTCCACGAAACGCCTATGTGTCCTTTTCCAACCTATTTAATGGTTTTGTCCACGAAACACCTATGTGTCCATTTCCAACCTATTTAATGGTTTTGTCCACGAAACGCCTATGTGTCCTTTTCCAACCTATTTAATGGTTTTGTCCACGAAACACCTATGTGTCCATTTCCAACCTATTTAATGGTTTTGTCCATGAAACGCCTATGTGTCCTTTTCCAACCTATTTAATGGTTTTGTCCATGAAACGCCTATGTGTCCATTTCCAACCTATTTAATGGTTTTGTCCACGAAACACCTGTGTCCATTTCCAACCTATTTAATGGGTTTGTCCATGAAACGCCTATATGTCCTTTTCAAACCTATTTAATGGTTTTGTCCACGAAACGCCTATGTGTCCATTTCCAACCTATTTAATGGTTTTGTCCATGAAACGCCTATGTGTCCTTTTCCAACCTATTTAATGGTTTTGTCCAAGAAACGCCTATGGTGTCCATTTCCAACCTATTTAATGGGGTTTGTTCCACGAAGCGCCTATGTGTCCTTTTCCAACCTATTTAATGGTTTTGTCCACGAAACGCCTATGTGTCCATTTCCAACCTATTTAATGGTTTTGTCCACGAAGCGCCTATGTGTCCATTTCCAACCTATTTAATGGGTTTTGTCCATGAAACGCCTATGTGTCCATTTCCAACCTATTTAATGGGTTTTGTCCATGAAACGCCTATGTGTCCATTTCCAACCTATTTAATGGTTTTGTCCACGAAACGCGTATGTGTCCATTTCCAACCTATTTAATGGTTTTGTCCATGAAACGCCTATGTGTCCTTTTACAACCTATTTAATGGTTTTGTCCACGAAACGCCTATGTGTCCTTTTCAAACCTATTCAATGGGTTTGTCGACGAAACGCCTATGTGTCCTTTTCCAACCTATTTAATGGTTTTGTCCATGAAACGCGCCTATGTGTCCTTTTACAACCTATTTAATGGTTTTGTCCACGAAACGCCTATGTGTCCTTTTCAAACCTATTCAATGGGTTTGTCCACGAAGCGCCTATGTGTCCTTTTCCAACCTATTTAATGGTTTTGTCCACGAAACGCCTATGGTGTCCTTTTCCAACCTATTTAATGGGTTTTGTCCATGAAACGCCTATGTGTCCATTTCCAACCTATTTAATGGTTTTGTCCACGAAACGCGTATGTGTCCTTTTCCAACCTATTTAATGGGTTTGTCCACGAAACGCTGGTGTCGTTTTCCAACCTATTTAATGGTTTTTGTCCACGAAACGCGTATGTGTCCATTTCCAACCTATTTAATGGTTTTGTCCACGAAGCGCCTATGTGTCCATTTCCAACCTATTTAATGGTTTTTGTCCACGAAACGCGTATGTGTCCATTTCCAACCTATTTAATGGTTTTGTCCACGAAACGCCTATGGTGTCCTTTTCCAACCTATTTAATGGTTTTGTCCACGAAACGCGTATGTGTCCCATTTCCAACCTATTCAATGGTTTTGTCCACGAAACGCCTATGTGTCCATTTCCAACCTATTCAATGGTTTTTGTCCACGAAACGCCTATGGTGTCCTTTTCCAACCTATTTAATGGTTTTGTCCACGAAACGCGTATGTGTCCATTTCCAACCTATTTAATTGTTTTGTCCACGAAACGCCTATGTGTCCTTTTCCAACCTATTCAATGGTTTTGTCCACGAAACGCCTATGTGTCCATTTCCAACCTATTTAATGGGTTTGTCCACGAAACGCCTGTGTCCATTTCCAACCTATTTAATGGTTTTGTCCACGAAACGCCTATGTGTCAATTTCCAACCTATTTAATGGTTTTGTCCACGAAGCGCCTATGTGTCCATTTCCAACCTATTTAATGGGTTTGTCCACGAAACGCCTATGTGTCCTTTTCCAACCTATTTAATGGTTTTGTCCACGAAACGCCTATGTGTCCATTTCCAACCTATTTAATGGTTTTTGTCCACGAAACGCTTATGTGTCCTTTTCCAACCTATTCAATGGTTTTGTCCACGAAACGCCTATGTGTCCTTTTACAACCTATTTAATGGGTTTGTCCACGAAACGCCTATGTGTCCTTTTCCAACCTATTTTAATGGTTTTGTCCACGATACGCCTATGTGTCCTTTTCCAACCTATTTAATGGTTTTGTCCACGAAACGCTTATGTGTCCTTTTCCAACCTATTCAATGGTTTTGTCCACGAAACGCCTATGTGTCCTTTTACAACCTATTTAATGGGTTTGTCCACGAAACGCCTATGTGTCCATTTCAAACCTATTTAATGGTTTTGTCCACGAAACGCCTATGTGTCCTTTTCCAACCTATTTAATGGTTTTGTCCACGAAGCGCCTATGTGTCCTTTTTCCAACCTATTTTAATGGTTTTGTCCACGAAGCGCCTATGTGTCCTTTTCCAACCTATTTAATGGTTTTTGTCCACGAAGCGCCTATGTGTCCTTTTCCAACCTATTTAATGGTTTTGTCCACGAAGCGCCTATGTGTCCTTTTCCAACCTATTTAATGGTTTTGTCCACGAAACGCCTATGTGTCCTTTTCCAACCTATTTAATGGTTTTGTCCACGAAGCGCCTATGTGTCCTTTTCCAACCTATTTAATGGTTTTGTCCATGAAACGCCTATGTGTCCATTTCCAACCTATTTAATGGTTTTGTCCACGAAACGCCTATGTGTCCATTTCCAACCTATTTAATGGTTTTGTCCATGGTTTTGTCCATGAAATGCCTATGTGTCCTTTTCCAACCTATTTAATTGTTTTGTCCACGAAACGCCTATGTGTCCTTTTCCAACCTATTTAATGGTTTTGTCCACGAAACACCTATGTGTCCATTTCCAACCCTATTTAATGGTTTTGTCCACGAAAACACCTATGTGTCCATTTCCAACCTATTTAATGGTTTTATCCACGAAACACCTGTGTCCATTTCCAACCTATTCAATGGTTTTGTCCACCGAAACGCCTATGTGTCCATTTCCAACCTATTTAATGGTTTTGTCCACGAAACGCCTATGTGTCCTTTTCCAACCTATTTAATTGTTTTGTCCACGAAACGCCTATGTGTCCTTTTCCAACCTATTTAAATGGTTTTGTCCACGAAACACCTATGTGTCCCATTTCCAACCTATTTAATGGTTTTGTCCACGAAACACCTATGTGTCCATTTCCAACCTATTTAATGGTTTTATCCACGAAACACCTGTGTCCATTTCCAACCTATTCAATGGTTTTGTCCACGAAACGCCTATGTGTCCATTTCCAACCTATTTAATGGTTTTTGTCCACGAAACGCCTATGTGTCCTTTTCCAACCTATTTAATTGTTGTTGTCCACGAAACGCCTATGTGTCCTTTTCCAACCTATTTAATTGTTTTGTCCATGAAACGCCTATGTGTCCATTTCCAACCTATTTAATGGTTTTGTCCACGAAACACCTGTGTCCATTTCCAACCTATTTAATGGTTTTGTCCACGAAACACCTGTGTCCATTTCCAACCTATTTAATGGTTTTGTCCACGAAACGCCTATGTGTCCTTTTCCAACCTATTTAATGGTTTTGTCCACGAAACACCTATGTGTCCATTTCCAACCTATTTAATGGTTTTGTCCACGAAACGCCTATGTGTCCTTTTCCAACCTATTTAATGGTTTTGTCCACGAAGCGCCTATGTGTCCTTTTCCAACCTATTTAATGGTTTTGTCCATGAAACGCCTATGTGTCCATTTCCAACCTATTTAATGGTTTTGTCCACGAAACGCCTATGTGTCCATTTCCAACCTATTTAATGGTTTTGTCCACGAAACAACTATGTGTCCATTTCCAACCTATTCAATGGTTTTGTCCACGAAACGCCTATGTGTCCATTTCCAACCTATTTAATGGTTTTGTCCATGAAATGCCTATGTGTCCTTTTCCAACCTATTTAATTGTTTTGTCCACGAAACGCCTATGTGTCCTTTTCCAACCTATTTAATGGTTTTGTCCACGAAACACCTATGTGTCCATTTCCAACCTATTTAATGGTTTTTGTCCACGAAACACCTATGTGTCCATTTCCAACCTATTTAATGGTTTTATCCACGAAACACCTGTGTCCATTTCCAACCTATTCAATGGTTTTGTCCACGAAACGCCTATGTGTCCATTTCCACCTATTTAATGGTTTTGTCCACGAAACGCCTATGTGTCCTTTTCCAACCTATTTAATTGTTTTGTCCACGAAACGCCTATGTGTCCATTTCCAACCTATTTAATGGTTTTGTCCACGAAACGCCTATGTGTCCTTTTCCAACCTATTTAATTGTTTTGTCCATGAAACGCCTATGTGTCCATTTCCAACCTATTTAATGGTTTTGTCCACGAAACACCTGTGTCCATTTCCAACCTATTTAATGGTTTTGTCCACGAAACACCTGTGTCCATTTCCAACCTATTTAATGGTTTTGTCCACGAAACGCCTATGTGTCCTTTTCCAACCTATTTAATGGTTTTGTCCACGAAACACCTATGTGTCCATTTCCACCTATTTAATGGTTTTGTCCACGAAACGCCTATGTGTCCTTTTCCAACCTATTTAATGGTTTTGTCCACGAAACACCTATGTGTCCTTTTCCAACCTATTTAATGGTTTTGTCCATGAACGCCTATGTGTCCATTTCCAACCTATTTAATGGTTTTGTCCACGAAACGCCTATGTGTCCATTTCCAACCTATTTAATGGTTTTGTCCACGAAACAACTATGTGTCCATTTCCAACCTATTCAATGGGTTTGTCCATGAAACGCCTATATGTCCTTTTCAAACCTATTTAATGGTTTTGTCCACGAAACGCCTATGTGTCCATTTCCAACCTATTTAATGGTTTTGTCCATGAAACGCCTATGTGTCCTTTTCCAACCTATTTAATGGTTTTGTCCACGAAACAACTATGTGTCCATTTCCAACCTATTTAATGGGTTTGTCCACGAAGCGCCTATGTGTCCTTTTTCCAACCTATTTAATGGTTTTGTCCACGAAACGCCTATGTGTCCATTTCCAACCTATTTAATGGTTTTGTCCACGAAACGCGTATGTGTCCATTTCCAACCTATTTAATGGTTTTGTCCATGAAACGCCTATGTGTCCTTTTACAACCTATTTAATGGTTTTGTCCACGAAACGCCTATGTGTCCTTTTCAAACCTATTCAATGGGTTTGTCGACGAAACGCCTATGTGTCCTTTTCCAACCTATTTAATGGTTTTGTCCATGAAACGCCTATGTGTCCTTTTACAACCTATTTAATGGTTTTGTCCATGAAACGCCTATGTGTCCTTTTCAAACCTATTCAATGGGTTTGTCCACGAAGCGCCTATGTGTCCTTTTCCAACCTATTTAATGGTTTTGTCCACGAAACGCCCTATGGTGTCCTTTTCCAACCTATTTAATGGGTTTTGTCCATGAAACGCCTATGTGTCCATTTCCAACCTATTTAATGGTTTTGTCCACGAAACGCGAATGTGTCCTTTTCCAACCTATTCAATGGTTTTGTTCCACGAAACGCCTATGTGTCCTTTTACAACCTATTTAATGGGTTTGTCCACGAAACGCCTATGTGTCCATTTCAAACCTATTTAATGGTTTTGTCCACGAAACGCCTATGTGTCCTTTTCCAACCTATTTAATGGTTTTGTCCACGAAGCGCCTATGTGTCCTTTTCCAACCTATTTAATGGTTTTGTCCACGAAACGCCTATGTGTCCTTTTCCAACCTATTTAATGGTTTTGTCCACGAAACGCCTATGTGTCCTTTTCCAACCTATTCAATGGTTTTGTCCACGAAACGCCTATGTGTCCTTTTACAACCTATTTAATGGTTTTGTCCACGAAGCGCCTATGTGTCCTTTTCCAACCTATTTATGGTTTTGTCCACGAAGCGCCTATGTGTCCTTTTCCAACCTATTTAATGGTTTTGTCCACGAAACGCCTATGTGTCCTTTTCCAACCTATTTAATGGTTTTGTCCACGAAGCGCCTATGTGTCCTTTTCCAACCTATTTAATGGTTTTGTCCATGAAACGCCTATGTGTCCATTTCCAACCTATTTAATGGTTTTGTCCACGAAACGCCTATGTGTCCATTTCCAACCTATTTAATGGTTTTGTCCACGAAACAACTATGTGTCCATTTCCAACCTATTCAATGGTTTTGTCCACGAAACGCCTATGTGTCCATTTCCAACCTATTTAATGGTTTTGTCCATGAAATGCCTATGTGTCCTTTTCCAACCTATTTAATTGTTTTGTCCACGAAACGCCTATGTGTCCTTTTCCAACCTATTTAATGGTTTTGTCCACGAAACACCTATGTGTCCATTTCCAACCTATTTAATGGTTTTGTCCACGAAACACCTATGTGTCCATTTCCAACCTATTTAATGGTTTTGTCCACGAAACACCTATGTGTCCATTTCCAACCTATTTAATGGTTTTGTCCACGAAACACCTATGTGTCCATTTCCAACCTATTTAATGGTTTTGTCCACGAAACACCTGTGTCCATTTCCAACCTATTCAATGGTTTTGTCCACGAAACGCCTATGTGTCCATTTCCAACCTATTTAATGGTTTTGTCCACGAAACGCCTATGTGTCCTTTTCCAACCTATTTAATTGTTTTGTCCACGAAACGCCTATGTGTCCATTTCCAACCTATTTAATGGTTTTGTCCACGAAACGCCTATGTGTCCATTTCCAACCTATTTAATGGTTTTGTCCACGAAACGCCTATGTGTCCTTTTCCAACCTATTTAATTGTTTTGTCCATGAAACGCCTATGTGTCCATTTCCAACCTATTTAATGGTTTTGTCCACGAAACACCTGTGTCCATTTCCAACCTATTTAATGGTTTTGTCCACGAAACACCTGTGTCCATTTCCAACCTATTTAATGGTTTTGTCCACGAAACGCCTATGTGTCCATTTCCAACCTATTTAATGGTTTTGTCCCATGAAACGCCTATGTGTCCTTTTCCAACCTATTTAATGGTTTTGTCCATGAAACCGCCTATGTGTCCTTTTCCAACCTATTTAATGGTTTTGTCCACGAAACGCCTATGTGTCCTTTTCCAACCTATTTAATGGTTTTGTCCATGAAACGCCTATGTGTCCATTTCCAACCTATTTAATGGTTTTGTCCACGAAACACCTGTGTCCATTTCCAACCTATTTAATGGGTTTGTCCATGAAACGCCTATATGTCCTTTCAAACCTATTTAATGGTTTTGTCCACGAAACGCCTATGTGTCCATTTCCAACCTATTTAATGGTTTTGTCCATGAAACGCCTATGTGTCCTTTTCCAACCTATTTAATGGTTTTGTCCAAGAAACGCCTATGGTGTCCATTTCCACCTATTTAATGGGTTTGGTCCACGAAGCGCCTATGTGTCCTTTTCCAACCTATTTAATGGTTTTGTCCACGAAACGCCTATGGTGTCCTTTTCCAACCTATTTAATGGGTTTTGTCCATGAAACGCCTATGTGTCCATTTCCAACCTATTTAATGGTTTTGTCCAACGAAACGCGTATGTGTCCATTTCCAACCTATTTAATGGTTTTGTCCATGAAACGCCTATGTGTCCTTTTCAAACCTATTCAATGGGTTTTGTCGACGAAACGCCTATGTGTCCTTTTCCAACCTATTTAATGGTTTTGTCCATGAAACGCCTATGTGTCCTTTTACAACCTATTTAATGGTTTTGTCCACGAAGCGCCTATGTGTCCTTTTCCAACCTATTTAATGGTTTTGTCCACGAAACGCCTATGGTGTCCTTTTCCCAACCTATTTAATGGGTTTTGTCCATGAAACGCACTATGTGTCCATTTCCAACCTATTTAATGGTTTTGTCCACGAAACGCGTATGTGTCCTTTTCCAACCTATTTTAATGGGTTTGTCCACGAAACGCTGGTGTCGTTTTTCCAACCTATTTAATGGTTTTGTCACGAAACGCGTATGTGTCCATTTCCAACCTATTAATGGTTTTGTCCACGAAGCGCCTATGTGTCCATTTCCAACCTATTTAATGGTTTTGTCCACGAAACGCGTATGTGTCCATTTCCAACCTATTTAATGGTTTTGTCCACGAAACGCGTATGTGTCCATTTCCAACCTATTTAATGGGTTTTGTCCATGAAACGCCTATGTGTCCATTTCCAACCTATTTAATGGTTTTGTCCACGAAACGCGTATGTGTCCTTTTTCCAACCTATTTAATGGGTTTGTCCACGAAACGCTGGTGTCGTTTTCCAACCTATTTAATGGTTTTGTCCACGAAACGCGTATGTGTCCATTTCCAACCTATTTAATGGTTTTGTCCACGAAGCGCCTATGTGTCCCATTTCCAACCTATTTAATGGTTTTGTCCACGAAACGCCTATGGTGTCCTTTTCCAACCTATTTAATGGTTTTGTCAACGAAACGCGTATGTGTCCATTTCCAACCTATTCAATGGTTTTGTCCACGAAACGCCTATGTGTCCATTTCCAACCATTTCATGGTTTTGTCCACGAAACGCCTATGTGTCCATTTCCAACCTATTTAATGGTTTTGTCCACGAAACGCCTATGTGTCCTTTTCCAACCTATTCAATGGTTTTGTCCACGAAACGCCTATGTGTCCATTTCCAACCTATTTAATGGGTTTGTCCACGAAACGCCTGTGTCCATTTCCAAACCTATTTAATGGTTTTGTCCACGAAACGCTCTATGTGTCAATTTCCAACCTTATTTAATGGTTTTGTCCACGAAGCGCCTATTGTCCTTTTCCAACCTATTTAATGGTTTTGTCCACGAAACGCCTATGTGTCCATTTCCAACCTATTTAATGGTTTTGTCCACGAAACGCATGTGTCCTTTTCCAATCTATTTAATGGTTTTGTCACGAAACGCCTATGTGTCCATTTCCAACCTATTTAATGGTTTTGTCCACGAAACGCTTATGTGTCCTTTTCCAACCTATTCAATAGTTTTGTCCACGAAACGCCTATGTGTCCTTTTACAACCAATTTAATGGGTTTGTCCACGAAACGCCTATGTGTCCTTTTCCACCTATTTAATGGGTTTTGTCCCACCTGAAACGCCTATGTGTCCTTTTCCAACCTATTTAATGGTTTTGTCCACGAAACGCCTATGTGTCCTTTTCCAACCTATTTAATGGTTTTGTCCACGAAACGCTTATGTGTCCTTTTCCAACCTATTCAATGGTTTTGTCACGAAACGCCTATGTGTCCGTTTCCAACCTATTTAATGGTTTTGTCCACGAAGCGCCTATGTGTCCTTTTCCACCTATTTAATGGTTTTGTCCACGAAGCGCCTATGTGTCCTTTTCCAACTATTTAATGGTTTTGTCCACGAAAGCGCCTATGTGTCCTTTTCCAACCTATTTAATGGTTTTGTCCATGAAACGCCTATGTGTCCATTTCCAACCTATTTAATGGTTTTGTCCATGAAACGCCTATGTGTCCATTTCCAACCTATTTAATGGTTTTGTCCACGAAACAACTATGTGTCCATTTCCAACCTATTCAATGGTTTTGTCCACGAAACGCCTATGTGTCCATTTCCAACCTATTTAATGGTTTTGTCCATGAAATGCCTATGTGTCCTTTTCCAACCTATTTAATTGTTTGTCCACGAAACGCCTATGTGTCCTTTTCCAACCTATTTAATGGTTTTGTCCACGAAAACACCTATGTGTCCATTTCCAACCTATTTAATGGTTTTGTCCACGAAAACACCTATGTGTCCATTTCCAACCTATTTAATGGTTTTGTCCACGAAAACACCTATGTGTCCATTCCAACCTATTTAATGGTTTTGTCCACGAAACACCTATGTGTCCATTTCCAACCTATTTAATGGTTTTGTCCACGAAACACCTGTGTCCATTTCCAACCTATTCAATGGTTTTGTCCACGAAACGCCTATGTGTCCATTTCCAACCTATTTAATGGTTTTGTCCACGAAACGCCTATGTGTCCTTTTCCAACCTATTTAATTGTTTTGTCCACGAAACGCCTATGTGTCCTTTTCCAACCTATTTAATGTTTTGTCCATGAAACGCCTATGTGTCCTTTTCCAACCTATTTAATTGTTTTTGTCCACGAAACAGCCTATGTGTCCTTTTCCAACCCTATTTAATGGTTTTGTCCACGAAACACATTTCCAACCTATTTAATGGTTTTGTCCACGAAACACCTGTGTCCTTTTCCAACCTATTTAATGGTTTTGTCCACGAAACACCTATGTGTCCATTTCCAACCTATTTAATGGTTTTGTCCACGAAACGCCTATGTGTCCTTTTCCAACCTATTTAATGGTTTTGTCCACGAAACACCTATGTGTCCATTTCCAACCTATTTAATGGTTTTGTCCATGAAACGCCTATGTGTCCTTTTCCAACCTATTTAATGGTTTTGTCCATGAAACGCCTATGTGTCCTTTTCCAACCTATTTAATGGTTTTGTCCACGAAACGCCTATGTGTCCTTTTCCAACCTATTTAATGGTTTTGTCCATGAAACGCCTATGTGTCCATTTCCAACCTATTTAATGGTTTTGTCCACGAAACACCTATGTGTCCATTTCCAACCTATTTAATGGTTTTGTCCACGAAACACCTGTGTCCATTTCCAACCTATTCAATGGTTTTGTCCACGAAACGCCTATGTGTCCATTTCCAACCTATTTAATGGTTTTGTCCACGAAACGCCTATGTGTCCTTTTCCAACCTATTTAATTGTTTTGTCCACGAAACGCCTATGTGTCCATTTCCAACCTATTTAATGGTTTTGTCCAAGAAACGCCTATGTGTCCTTTTCCAACCTATTTAATTGTTTTGTCCATGAAACGCCTATGTGTCCTTTTCCAACCTATTTAATGGTTTTGTCCACGAAACACCTGTGTCCATTTCCAACCTATTTAATGGTTTTGTCCACGAAACACCTGTGTCCTTTTCCAACCTATTTAATGGTTTTGTCCACGAAACACCTATGTGTCCATTTCCAACCTATTTAATGGTTTTGTCCACGAAACGCCTATGTGTCCTTTTCCAACCTATTTAATGGTTTTGTCCACGAAACACCTATGTGTCCATTTCCAACCTATTTAATGGTTTTGTCCATGAAACGCCTATGTGTCCTTTTCCAACCTATTTAATGGTTTTGTCCATGAAACGCCTATGTGTCCTTTTCCAACCTATTTAATGGTTTTGTCCACGAAACGCCTATGTGTCCTTTTCCAACCTATTTAATGGTTTTGTCCATGAAACGCCTATGTGTCCATTTCCAACCTATTTAATGGTTTTGTCCACGAAACACCTGTGTCCATTTCCAACCTATTTAATGGTTTTGTCCATGAAACGCCTATATGTCCTTTTCAAACCTATTTAATGGTTTTTGTCCACGAAACGCCTATGTGTCCATTTCCAACCTATTTAATGGGTTTGTCCATGAAACGCCTATATGTCCTTTTCAAACCTATTTAATGGTTTTGTCCACGAAGCGCCTATGTGTCCTTTTCCAACCTATTTAATGGTTTTGTCCACGAAACGCCTATGGTGTCCTTTTCCAACCTATTTAATGGGTTTTGTCCATGAAACGCCTATGTGTCCATTTCCAACCTATTTAATGGTTTTGTCCACGAAACGCGTATGTGTCCATTTCCAACCTATTTAATGGTTTTGTCCATGAAACGCCTATGTGTCCTTTTACAACCTATTTAATGGTTTTGTCCACGAAACGCCTATGTGTCCTTTTCAAACCTATTCAATGGGTTTGTCGACGAAACGCCTATGTGTCCTTTTCCAACCTATTTAATGGTTTTGTCCATGAAACGCCTATGTGTCCTTTTACAACCTATTTAATGGTTTTGTCCAAGAAACGCCTATGTGTCCTTTTCAAACCTATTCAATGGGTTTGTCCACGAAGCGCCTATGTGTCCTTTTCCAACCTATTTAATGGTTTTGTCCACGAAACGCCTATGGTGTCCTTTTCCAACCTATTTAATGGGTTTTGTCCATGAAACGCCTATGTGTCCATTTCCAACCTATTTAATGGTTTTGTCCACGAAACGCGTATGTGTCCTTTTCCAACCTATTTAATGGGTTTGTCCACGAAACGCTGGTGTCGTTTTCCAACCTATTTAATGGTTTTGTCCACGAAACGCGTATGTGTCCATTTCCAACCTATTTAATGGTTTTGTCCACGAAGCGCCTATGTGTCCATTTCCAACCTATTTAATGGTTTTGTCCACGAAACGCGTATGTGTCCATTTCCAACCTATTCAATGGTTTTGTCCACGAAACGCCTATGTGTCCATTTCCAACCTATTCAATGGTTTTGTCCACGAAACGCCTATGGTGTCCTTTTCCAACCTATTTAATGGTTTTGTCCACGAAACGCGTATGTGTCCATTTCCAACCTATTTAATTGTTTTGTCCACGAAACGCCTATGTGTCCATTTCCAGCCTATTCAATGGTTTTGTCCACGAAACGCCTATGTGTCCTTTTCAAACCTATTTAATGGTTTTGTCCACGAAACGCCTATGTGTCCTTTTCCAACCTATTTAATGGTTTTGTCCACGAAACGCCTATGTGTCCTTTTCCAACCTATTTAATGGTTTTGTCCACGAAACGCCTATGTGTCCATTTCCACCCTATTTAATGGTATTGTCCACGAAACGCTTATGTGTCCTTTTCCAACCTATTCAATGGTTTTGTCCACGAAACGCCTATGTGTCCTTTTCCAACCTATTCAATGGTTTTGTCCACGAAACGCCTATGTGTCCTTTTCCAACCTATTTAATGGTTTTGTCCACGAAACGCCTATGTGTCCATTTCCACCCTATTTAATGGTTTTGTCCACGAAACGCTTATGTGTCCTTTTCCAACCTATTCAATGGTTTTGTCCACGAAACGCCTATGTGTCCTTTTCCAACCTATTTAATGGTTTTGTCCACGAAACGCCTATGTGTCCTTTTCCAACCTATTTAATGGTTTTGTCCACGAAACGCCTATGTGTCCATTTCCACCCTATTCAATGGTTTTGTCCACGAAACGCCTATGTGTCCTTTTCCAACCTATTCAATGGTTTTGTCCACGAAACGCCTGTGTCCATTTCCAACCTATTTAATGGTTTTGTCCACGAAACGCCTATGTGTCAATTTCCAACCTATTCAATGGTTTTGTCCACGAAACGCCTATGTGTCCTTTTCCAACCTATTCAATGGTTTTGTCCACGAAACGCCTATGTGTCCTTTTCCAACCTATTTAATGGTTTTGTCCACGAAACGCCTATGTGTCCTTTTCCAACCTATTTAATGGTTTTGTCCACGAAACGCCTATGTGTCCATTTCCACCCTATTCAATGGTTTTGTCCACGAAACGCCTATGTGTCCTTTTCCAACCTATTCAATGGTTTTGTCCACGAAACGCCTGTGTCCATTTCCAACCTATTTAATGGTTTTGTCCACGAAACGCCTATGTGTCCATTTCCAACCTATTTAATGGTTTTGTCCACGAAACGCCTATGTGTCCATTTCCAACCTATTTAATGGTTTTGTCCACGAAACGCCTATGTGTCCATTTCCAACCTATTTAATGGTTTTGTCCACGAAACGCCTATGTGTCAATTTCCAACCTATTTAATGGTTTTGTCCACGAAGCGCTTATGTGTCCTTTTACAACCTATTTAATGGGTCTGTCCACGAAACGCCTATGTGTCCATTTCCAACCTATTTAATGGGTTTGTCCACGAAACGCCTATGTGTCCTTTTCCAACCTATTTAATGGTTTTGTCCACGAAACGCCTATGTGTCCATTTCCAACCTATTTAATGGTTTTGTCCACGAAACGCTTATGTGTCCTTTTCCAATCTATTTAATGGTTTTGTCCACGAAACGCCTATGTGTCCATTTCCAACCTATTTAATGGTTTTGTCCACGAAACGCTTATGTGTCCTTTTCCAACCTATTCAATGGTTTTGTCCACGAAACGCCTATGTGTCCTTTTACAACCTATTTAATGGGTTTGTCCACGAAACGCCTATGTGTCCTTTTCCAACCTATTTAATGGTTTTGTCCACGATACGCCTATGTGTCCTTTTCCAACCTATTTAATGGTTTTGTCCACGAAACGCTTATGTGTCCTTTTCCAACCTATTCAATGGTTTTGTCCACGAAACGCCTATGTGTCCTTTTACAACCTATTTAATGGGTTTGTCCACGAAGCGCCTATGTGTCCTTTTACAACCTATTTAATGGGTTTGTCCACGAAACGCCTATGTGTCCATTTCAAACCTATTTAATGGTTTTGTCCACGAAGCGCCTATGTGTCCTTTTCCAACCTATTTAATGGTTTTGTCCACGAAGCGCCTATGTGTCCATTTCCAACCTATTTAATGGTTTTGTCCACGAAACGCCTATGTGTCCATTTCCAACCTATTTAATGGGTTTTGTCCACGAAACGCCTGTGTCCATTTCCAACCTATTTAATGGTTTTGTCCACGAAACGCCTATGTGTCCATTTCCAACCTATTTAATGGTTTTGTCCACGAAGCGCCTATGTGTCCTTTTACAACCTATTTAATGGGTTTGTCCACGAAACGCCTATGTGTCCATTTCAAACCTATTTAATGGTTTTGTCCACGAAACGCCTATGTGTCCTTTTCCAACCTATTTAATGGTTTTGTCCACGAAGCGCCTATGTGTCCATTTCCAACCTATTTAATGGGTTTTGTCCACGAAACGCCTATGTGTCCTTTTCCAACCTATTTAATGGTTTTGTCCACGAAACGCCTATGTGTCCATTTCCAACCTATTTAATGGTTTTGTCCACGAAGCGCCTATGTGTCCATTTCCAACCTATTTAATGGGTTTGTCCACGAAACGCCTATGTGTCCTTTTCCAACCTATTTAATGGTTTTGTCCACGAAACGCCTATGTGTCCTTTTCAAACCTATTTAATGGTTTTGTCCACGAAACGCCTATGTGTCCATTTCCAACATATTTAATTGTTTTGTCCACAAAACGCCTATGTGTCCATTTCCAACCTATTCAATGGTTTTGTCCACGAAACGCCTATGTGTCCTTTTCAAACCTATTTAATGGTTTTGTCCACGAAACGCCTATGTGTCCTTTTCCAACCTATTTAATGGTTTTGTCCATGAAACGCCTATGTGTCCATTTCCAACCTAGTTAATTAATTTGTCCACGAAACGCCTATGTGTCCATTTCCAACCTATTTAATGGTTTTGTCCACGAAACGCCTATGTGTCCTTTTCAAACCTATTTAATGGTTTTGTCCACGAAACGCCTATGTGTCCATTTCCAACATATTTAATTGTTTTGTCCACGAAACGCCTATGTGTCCATTTCCAACCTATTCAATGGTTTTGTCCACGAAACGCCTATGTGTCCTTTTCCAACCTATTCAATGGTTTTGTCCACGAAACGCCTATGTGTCCATTTCCAACCTATTTAATTGTTTTGTCCACGAAACGCCTATGTGTCCATTTCCAACATATTTAATTGTTTTGTCCACGAAACGCCTATGTGTCCATTTCCAACCTATTGACTGGTTTTGTCCACGAAACGCCTATGTGTCCTTTTCAAACCTATTTAATGGTTTTGTCCACGAAACGCCTATGTGTCCATTTCCAACCTATTTAATTGTTTTGTCCACGAAACGCCTATGTGTCCATTTCCAACCTATTTAATGGTTTTGTCCACAAAACGCCTATGTGTCCTTTTCCAACCTATTCAATAGGTTTGTCCACGAAACGCCTATGTGTCCTTTTTCCAACCTATTTAATGGTTTTGTCCACGAAACGCCTATGTGTCCATTTCCAACCTATTTAATGGTTTTGTCCAAGAAACGCCTATGTGTCCTTTTCCAACCTATTTAATGGTTTTGTCCACGAAACGCCTATGTGTCCATTTCCACCCTATTTAATGGTTTTGTCCACGAAACGCTTATGTGTCCTTTTCCAACCTATTCAATGGTTTTGTCCACGAAACGCCTATGTGTCCTTTTCCAACCTATTCAATGGTTTTGTCCACGAAACGCCTATGTGTCTATTTCCAACCTATTTAATGGGTTTGTCCACGAAACGCCTGTGTCCATTTCCAACCTATTTAATGGTTTTGTCCACGAAACGCTTATGTGTCCTTTTCCAACCTATTTAATGGTTTTGTCCACGAAACGCCTATGTGTCCATTTCCAACCTATTTAATGGTTTTGTCCACGAAACGCTTATGTGTCCTTTTCCAACCTATTCAATGGTTTTGTCCACGAAACGCCTATGTGTCCTTTTACAACCTATTTAATGGTTTTGTCCACGAAACGCCTATGTGTCCTTTTACAACCTATTTAATGGTTTTGTCCACGAAACGCTTATGTGTCCATTTCCAACCTATTTAATGGGTTTTGTCCACGAAACGCCTGTGTCCATTTCCAACCTATTTAATGGTTTTGTCCACGAAACGCCTATGTGTCCATTTCCAACCTATTTAATGGTTTTGTCCACGAAGCGCCTATGTGTCCTTTTACAACCTATTTAATGGTTTTGTCCACGAAACGCCTATGTGTCCATTTCAAACCTATTTAATGGTTTTGTCCACGAAACGCCTATGTGTCCTTTTCCAACCTATTTAATGGGTTTTGTCCACGAAACGCCTATGTGTCCATTTCCAACCTATTCAATGGTTTTGTCCACGAAACGCCTATGTGTCCTTTTACAACCTATTTAATGGTTTTGTCCACGAAACGCCTATGTGTCCATTTCAAACCTATTTAATGGTTTTGTCCACGAAACGCCTATGTGTCCATTTCAAACCTATTTAATGGTTTTGTCCACGAAACGCCTATGTGTCCTTTTCCAACCTATTTAATGGGTTTTGTCCACGAAACGCCTATGTGTCCATTTCCAACCTATTTAATGGTTTTGTCCACGAAGCGCCTATGTGTCCTTTTACAACCTATTTAATGGTTTTGTCCACGAAACGCCTATGTGTCCATTTCAAACCTATTTAATGGTTTTGTCCACGAAACGCCTATGTGTCCATTTCCAACCTATTTAATGGTTTTGTCCACGAAACGCCTATGTGTCCTTTTCCAACCTATTTAATGGTTTTGTCCACGAAACGCCTATGTGTCCTTTTACAACCTATTTAATGGGTTTTGTCCACGAAACGCCTATGTGTCCTTTTCCAACCTATTTAATGGTTTTGTCCACGAAACGCCTATGTGTCCTTTTCCAACCTATTTAATGGTTTTGTCCACGAAACGCCTATGTGTCCTTTTCCAACCTATTTAATGGTTTTGTCCACGAAACGCCTATGGTGTCCTTTTCCAACCTATTTAATGGGTTTTGTCCATGAAACGCCTATGTGTCCATTTCCAACCTATTCAATGGTTTTGTCCACGAAACGCCTATGTGTTCATTTCCAACCTATTTAATGGTTTTGTCCATGAAATGCCTATGTGTCCTTTTCCAACCTATTTAATTGTTTTGTCCACGAAACGCCTATGTGTCCTTTTCCAACCTATTTAATGGTTTTGTCCACGAAACACCTATGTGTCCATTTCCAACCTATTTAATGGTTTTGTCCACGAAACACCTATGTGTCCATTTCCAACCTATTTAATGGTTTTGTCCACGAAACACCTATGTGTCCATTTCCAACCTATTTAATGGTTTTGTCCACGAAACACCTATGTGTCCATTTCCAACCTATTTAATGGTTTTGTCCACGAAACACCTATGTGTCCATTTCCAACCTATTCAATGGTTTTGTCCACGAAACGCCTATGTGTCCATTTCCAACCTATTTAATGGTTTTGTCCACGAAACGCCTATGTGTCCTTTTCCAACCTATTTAATTGTTTTGTCCACGAAACGCCTATGTGTCCATTTCCAACCTATTTAATGGTTTTGTCCACGAAACACCTGTGTCCATTTCCAACCTATTTAATGGTTTTGTCCACGAAACGCCTATGTGTCCTTTTCCAACCTATTTAATTGTTTTGTCCACGAAACACCTGCGTCCATTTCCAACCTATTTAATGGTTTTGTCCACGAAACGCCTATGTGTCCTTTTCCAACCTATTTAATGGTTTTGTCCACGAAACGCCTATGTGTCCTTTTCCAACCTATTTAATGGTTTTGTCCATGAAACGCCTATGTGTCCATTTCCAACCTATTTAATGGTTTTGTCCACGAAACGCCTATATGTCCTTTTCAAACCTATTTAATGGTTTTGTCCATGAAACGCATATGTGTCCATTTCCAACCTATTTAATGGGTTTGTCCACGAAACGCCTATATGTCCTTTTCAAACCTATTTAATGGTTTTGTCCATGAAACGCATATGTGTCCATTTCCAACCTATTTAATGGTTTTGTCCACGAAACGCCTATGTGTCCTTTTCCAACCTTTTTAATGGTTTTGTCCACGAAACGCCTATGTGTCCATTTCCAACCTATTTAATGGGTTTGTCCACGAAACGCCTATGTGTCCTTTTCAAACCTATTCAATGGGTTTGTCGACGAAACGCCTATGTGTCCATTTCCAACCTATTTAATGGTTTTGTCCATGAAACGCCTATGTGTCCTTTTCCAACCTATTTAATGGTTTTGTCCACGAAACGCCTATGTGTCCATTTCCAACCTATTTAATGGTTTTGTCCACGAAACGCCTATGTGTCCATTTCCAACCTATTTAATGGTTTTGTCCACGAAACGCCTATGTGTCCATTTCCAACCTATTTAATGGTTTTGTCCACGAAACGCGTATGTGTCCATTTCCAACCTATTTAATGGGTTTGTCCACGAAACGCTGGTGTCGTTTTCCAACCTATTTAATGGTTTTGTCCACGAAACGCCTATGTGTCCATTTCCAACCTATTTAATGGGTTTTGTCCATGAAACGCGTATGTGTCCATTTCCAACCTATTTAATGGTTTTGTCCACGAAACGCGTATGTGTCCATTTCCAACCTATTTAATGGTTTTGTCCACGAAACGCCTATGTGTCCATTTCCAACCTATTTAATGGTTTTGTCCACGAAACGCGTATGTGTCCATTTCCAACCTATTTAATGGTTTTGTCCACGAAACGCATATGTGTCCATTTCCAACCTATTTAATGGTTTTGTCCACGAAACGCCTATGTGTCCATTTCCAACCTATTTAATTGTTTTGTCCACGAAACGCCTATGTGTCCATTTCCAACCTATTTAATGGTTTTGTCCACGAAACGCCTATGTGTCCTTTTCAAACCTATTTAATGGTTTTGTCCACGAAACGCCTATGTGTCCATTTCCAACCTATTTAATTGTTTTGTCCATGAAACGCCTATGTGTCCATTTCCAACCTATTCAATGGTTTTGTCCACGAAACGCCTATGTGTCCTTTTCCAACCTATTTAATGGTTTTGTCCACGAAACGCCTATGTGTCCATTTCCAACCTATTTAATTGTTTTGTCCACGAAACGCCTATGTGTCCATTTCCAACCTATTTAATGGTTTTGTCCATGAAACGCCTATGTGTCCATTTCCAACCTATTCAATGGTTTTGTCCACGAAACGCCTATGTGTCCTTTTCCAACCTATTTAATGGTTTTGTCCACGAAACGCCTATGTGTCCATTTCCAACCTATTTAATGGTTTTGTCCACGAAACGCCTATGTGTCCATTTCCAACCTATTTAATGGTTTTGTCCACGAAACGCGTATGTGTCCATTTCCAACCTATTTAATGGTTTTGTCCACGAAACGCCTATGTGTCCATTTCCAACCTATTTAATGGTTTTGTCCACGAAACGCCTATGTGTCCATTTCCAACCTATTTAATTGTTTTGTCCACGAAACGCCTATGTGTCCATTTCCAACCTATTTAATGGTTTTGTCCACGAAACGCCTATGTGTCCTTTTCAAACCTATTTAATGGTTTTGTCCACGAAACGCCTATGTGTCCATTTCCAACCTATTTAATTCTTTTGTCCACGAAACGCCTATGTGTCCATTTCCAACCTATTTAATTGTTTTGTCCACAAAACGCCTATGTGTCCTTTTCAAACCTATTTAATGGTTTTGTCCACGAAACGCCTATGTGTCCTTTTCCAACCTATTTAATGGTTTTGTCCACGAAACACCTATGTGTCCATTTCCAACCTATTTAATGGTTTTGTCCACGAAACGCCTATGTGTCCTTTTCCAACCTAATTAATTGTTTTGTCCATGAAACGCCTATGTGTCCTTTTCCAACCTATTTAATGGTTTTGTCCACGAAACGCCTATGTGTCCTTTTCCAACCTATTTAATGGTTTTGTCCATGAAACGCCTATGTGTCCTTTTCCAACCTATTTAATGGTTTTGTCCACGAAACGCCTATGTGTCCTTTTCCAACCTATTTAATGGTTTTGTCCATGAAACACCTGTGTCCATTTCCAACCTATTTAATGGGTTTGTCCACGAAACGCCTATATGTCCTTTTCAAACCTATTTAATGGTTTTGTCCACGAAACGCCTATGTGTCCTTTTCCAACCTTTTTAATGGTTTTGTCCACGAAACGCCTATGTGTCCATTTCCAACCTATTTAATGGGTTTGTCCACGAAACGCCTATGTGTCCTTTTCAAACCTATTTAATGGGTTTGTCGACGAAACGCCTATGTGTCCTTTTCCAACCTATTTAATGGTTTTGTCCATGAAACGCCTATGTGTCCTTTTCCAACCTATTTAATGGTTTTGTCCACGAAGCGCCTATGTGTCCTTTTCCAACCTATTTAATGGTTTTGTCCACGAAACGCCTATGGTGTCCTTTTCCAACCTATTTAATGGGTTTTGTCCATGAAACGCCTATGTGTCCATTTCCAACCTATTTAATGGGTTTGTCCACGAAACGCTGGTGTCGTTTTCCAACCTATTTAATGGTTTTGTCCACGAAACGCGTATGTGTCAATTTCCAACCTATTTAATGGTTTTGTCCACGAAGCGCCTATGTGTCCATTTCCAACCTATTTAATGGTTTTGTCCACGAAACGCCTATGTGTCCATTTCCAACCTATTTAATGGTTTTGTCCACGAAACGCGTATGTGTCCATTTCCAACCTATTCAATGGTTTTGTCCACGAAACGCCTATGGTGTCCTTTTCCAACCTATTTAATTGTTTTGTCCTCGAAACGCCTATGTGTCCTTTTCCAACCTATTTAATGGTTTTGTCCACGAAACGCCTATGTGTCCTTTTCCAACCTATTTAATGGTTTTGTCCACGAAGCGCCTATGTGTCCTTTTCCAACCTATTTAATGGTTTTGTCCACGAAACGCCTATGGTGTCCATTTCCAACCTATTTAATGGGTTTGTCCACGAAACGCCTGTGTCCATTTCCAACCTATTTAATGGTTTTGTCCACGAAACGCCTATGTGTCAATTTCCAACCTATTTAATGGTTTTGTCCACGAAGCGCCTATGTGTCCATTTCCAACCTATTTAATGGTTTTGTCCACGAAACGCCTATGGTGTCCTTTTCCAACCTATTTAATTGGTTTTGTCCATGAAACGCCTATGTGTCCATTTCCAACCTATTTAATGGGTTTGTCCACGAAACGCCTGTGTCCATTTCCAACCTATTTAATGGTTTTGTCCACGAAACGCCTATGTGTCAATTTCCAACCTATTTAATGGTTTTGTCCACGAAACGCCTATGTGTCCTTTTCCAACCTATTTAATGGTTTTGTCCACGAAACGCCTATGTGTCCTTTTCCAACCTATTTAATGGGTTTTGTCCACGAAACGCCTATGTGTCCTTTTCCAACCTATTTAATGGTTTTGTCCACGAAACGCCTATGTGTCCTTTTCCAACCTATTTAATGGGTTTTGTCCACGAAACGCCTATGTGTCCTTTTCCAACCTATTTAATGGTTTTGTCCACGATACGCCTATGTGTCCTTTTCCAACCTATTTAATGGTTTTGTCCACGAAACGCTTATGTGTCCTTTTCCAACCTATTCAATGTTTTGTCCACGAAACGCCTATGTGTCCTTTTACAACCTATTTAATGGGTTTGTCCACGAAACGCCTATGTGTCCTTTTCCAACCTATTTAATGGTTTTGTCCACGAAGCGCCTATGTGTCCTTTTCCAACCTATTTAATGGTTTTGTCCACGAAGCGCCTATGTGTCCTTTTCCAACCTATTTAATGGTTTTGTCCATGAAACGCCTATGTGTCCATTTCCAACCTATTTAATGGTTTTGTCCACGAAACGCCTATGTGTCCATTTCCAACCTATTTAATGGTTTTGTCCACGAAACACCTATGTGTCCATTTCCAACCTATTCAATGGTTTTGTCCACGAAACGCCTATGTGTCCATTTCCAACCTATTTAATGGTTTTGTCCATGAAATGCCTATGTGTCCATTTCCAACCTATTTAATGGTTTTGTCCACGAAACACCTATGTGTCCATTTCCAACCTATTTAATGGTTTTGTCCACGAAACACCTATGTGTCCATTTCCAACCTATTTAATGGTTTTGTCCACGAAACACCTATGTGTCCATTTCCAACCTATTTAATGGTTTTGTCCACGAAACACCTATGTGTCCATTTCCAACCTATTTAATGGTTTTGTCCACGAAACACCTATGTGTCCATTTCCAACCTATTCAATGGTTTTGTCCACGAAACGCCTATGTGTCCATTTCCAACCTATTTAATGGTTTTGTCCACGAAACGCCTATGTGTCCTTTTCCAACCTATTTAATTGTTTTGTCCACGAAACGCCTATGTGTCCATTTCCAACCTATTTAATGGTTTTGTCCACGAAACGCCTATGTGTCCTTTTCCAACCTATTTAATTGTTTTGTCCATGAAACGCCTATGTGTCCATTTCCAACCTATTTAATGGTTTTGTCCACGAAACACCTGTGTCCATTTCCAACCTATTTAATGGTTTTGTCCACGAAACACCTGTGTCCATTTCCAACCTATTTAATGGTTTTGTCCACGAAACGCCTATGTGTCCTTTTCCAACCTATTTAATGGTTTTGTCCACGAAACACCTATGTGTCCATTTCCAACCTATTTAATGGTTTTGTCCACGAAACACCTATGTGTCCATTTCCAACCTATTTAATGGTTTTGTCCATGAAACGCCTATGTGTCCTTTTCCAACCTATTTAATGGTTTTGTCCATGAAACACCTATGTGTCCTTTTCCAACCTATTTAATGGTTTTGTCCACGAAACACCTATGTGTCAATTTCCAACCTATTTAATGGGTTTGTCCATGAAACGCCTATGTGTCCTTTTCCAACCTATTTAATGGTTTTGTCCACGAAACACCTATGTGTCCATTTCCAACCTATTTAATGGTTTTGTCCACGAAACACCTATGTGTCCATTTCCAACCTATTTAATGGTTTTGTCCATGAAACGCCTATGTGTCCTTTTCCAACCTATTTAATGGTTTTGTCCATGAAACGCCTATGTGTCCTTTTCCAACCTATTTAATGGTTTTGTCCACGAAACACCTATGTGTCAATTTCCAACCTATTTAATGGTTTTGTCCATGAAACGCCTATGTGTCCTTTTCCAACCTATTTAATGGTTTTGTCCATGAAACGCCTATGTGTCCTTTTCCAACCTATTTAATGGTTTTGTCCACGAAACGCCTATGTGTCCTTTTCCAACCTATTTAATGGTTTTGTCCATGAAACGCCTATGTGTCCATTTCCAACCTATTTAAAGGTTTTGTCCACGAAACACCTGTGTCCATTTCCAACCTATTTAATGGGTTTGTCCACGAAACGCCTATATGTCCTTTTCAAACCTATTTAATGGTTTTGTCCACGAAACGCCTATGTGTCCTTTTCCAACCTATTTAATGGTTTTGTCCATGAAACGCCTATGTGTCCTTTTCCAACCTATTTAATGGTTTTGTCCAAGAAACGCCTATGGTGTCCATTTCCAACCTATTTAATGGGTTTGTCCACGAAGCGCCTATGTGTCCATTTCCAACCTATTTAATGGTTTTTTCCACGAAACGCCTATGGTGTCCTTTTCCAACCTATTTAATGGGTTTGTCCACGAAGCGCCTATGTGTCCATTTCCAACCTATTTAATGGTTTTTTCCACGAAACGCCTATGGTGTCCATTTCCAACCTATTTAATGGGTTTGTCCACGAAGCGCCTATGTGTCCATTTCCAACCTATTTAATGGTTTTTTCCACGAAACGCCTATGTGTCCTTTTCCAACCTATTTAATGGTTTTGTCCAAGAAACGCCTATGGTGTCCATTTCCAACCTATTTAATGGGTTTTGTCCATGAAACGCCTATGTGTCCATTTCCAACCTATTTAATGGTTTTGTCCACGAAACGCGTATGTGTCCATTTCCAACCTATTTAATGGTTTTGTCCACGAAACGCCTATGTGTCCTTTTACAACCTATTTAATGGTTTTGTCCACGAAACGCCTATGTGTCCTTTTCAAACCTATTTAATGGTTTTGTCCACGAAACGCCTATGTGTCCTTTTCAAACCTATTCAATGGGTTTGTCCACGAAGCGCCTATGTGTCCTTTTCCAACCTATTTAATGGTTTTGTCCACGAAACGCCTATGGTGTCCTTTTCCAACCTATTTAATGGGTTTTGTCCATGAAACGCCTATGTGTCCATTTCCAACCTATTTAATGGTTTTGTCCACGAAACGCGTATGTGTCCTTTTCCAACCTATTTAATGGGTTTGTCCACGAAACGCTGGTGTCGTTTTCCAACCTATTTAATGGTTTTGTCCACGAAACGCGTATGTGTCCATTTCCAACCTATTTAATGGTTTTGTCCACGAAGCGCCTATGTGTCCATTTCCAACCTATTTAATGGTTTTGTCCACGAAACGCGTATGTGTCCATTTCCAACCTATTTAATGGTTTTGTCCACGAAACGCCTATGGTGTCCTTTTCCAACCTATTTAATGGTTTTGTCCACGAAACGCGTATGTGTCCATTTCCAACCTATTTAATTGTTTTGTCCACGAAACGCCTATGTGTCCATTTCCAACCTATTCAATGGTTTTGTCCACGAAACGCCTATGTGTCCTTTTCAAACCTATTTAATGGTTTTGTCCACGAAACGCCTATGTGTCCTTTTCCAACCTATTTAATGGTTTTGTCCACGAAACGCCTATGTGTCCTTTTCCAACCTATTTAATGGTTTTGTCCACGAAACGCCTATGTGTCCATTTCCACCCTATTTAATGGTTTTGTCCACGAAACGCTTATGTGTCCTTTTCCAACCTATTCAATGGTTTTGTCCACGAAACGCCTATGTGTCCTTTTCCAACCTATTCAATGGTTTTGTCCACGAAACGCCTATGTGTCCTTTTCCAACCTATTTAATGGTTTTGTCCACGAAACGCCTATGTGTCCATTTCCACCCTATTTAATGGTTTTGTCCACGAAACGCTTATGTGTCCTTTTCCAACCTATTCAATGGTTTTGTCCACGAAACGCCTATGTGTCCTTTTCCAACCTATTTAATGGGTTTGTCCACGAAACGCCTATGTGTCCTTTTCCAACCTATTTAATGGTTTTGTCCATGAAACGCCTATGTGTCCATTTCCAACCTATTTAATGGTTTTGTCCATGAAACGCCTATGTGTCCTTTTCCAACCTATTTAATGGTTTTGTCCACGAAACGCCTATGTGTCCTTTTCCAACCTATTTAATGGTTTTGTCCACGAAACGCCTATGTGTCCATTTCCAACCTATTTAATGGGTTTGTCCACGAAACGCCTATGTGTCCTTTTCCAACCTATTTAATGGTTTTGTCCACGAAACGCCTATGTGTCCATTTCCAACCTATTTAATGGTTTTGTCCACGAAACGCTTATGTGTCCTTTTCCAATCTATTTAATGGTTTTGTCCACGAAACGCCTATGTGTCCATTTCCAACCTATTTAATGGTTTTGTCCACGAAACGCTTATGTGTCCTTTTCCAACCTATTCAATGGTTTTGTCCACGAAACGCCTATGTGTCCTTTTACAACCTATTTAATGGGTTTGTCCACGAAACGCCTATGTGTCCTTTTCCAACCTATTTAATGGTTTTGTCCACGATACGCCTATGTGTCCTTTTTCAACCTATTTAATGGTTTTGTCCACGAAACGCTTATGTGTCCTTTTCCAACCTATTCAATGGTTTTGTCCACGAAACGCCTATGTGTCCTTTTACAACCTATTTAATGGGTTTGTCCACGAAGCGCCTATGTGTCCTTTTACAACCTATTTAATGGGTTTGTCCACGAAACGCCTATGTGTCCATTTCAAACCTATTTAATGGTTTTGTCCACGAAGCGCCTATGTGTCCTTTTCCAACCTATTTAATGGTTTTGTCCACGAAGCGCCTATGTGTCCATTTCCAACCTATTTAATGGTTTTGTCCACGAAACGCCTATGTGTCCATTTCCAACCTATTTAATGGGTTTTGTCCACGAAACGCCTGTGTCCATTTCCAACCTATTTAATGGTTTTGTCCACGAAGCGCCTATGTGTCCTTTTACAACCTATTTAATGGGTTTTGTCCACGAAACGCCTGTGTCCATTTCCAACCTATTTAATGGTTTTGTCCACGAAACGCCTATGTGTCCTTTTCAAACCTATTTAATGGTTTTGTCCACGAAACGCCTATGTGTCCTTTTACAACCTATTTAATGGGTTTGTCCACGAAACGCCTATGTGTCCATTTCCAACCTATTTAATGGTTTTGTCCACGAAACGCCTATGTGTCCATTTCCAACCTATTTAATGGGTTTTGTCCACGAAACGCCTGTGTCCATTTCCAACCTATTTAATGGTTTTGTCCACGAAGCGCCTATGTGTCCTTTTACAACCTATTTAATGGGTTTGTCCACGAAACGCCTATGTGTCCTTTTCCAACCTATTTAATGGTTTTGTCCACGAAACGCCTATGTGTCCTTTTCCAACCTATTTAATGGTTTTGTCCACGAAACGCCTATGTGTCCTTTTCCAACCTATTTAATGGTTTTGTCCACGAAGCGCCTATGTGTCCTTTTCCAACCTATTTAATGGTTTTGTCCACGAAGCGCCTATGTGTCCATTTCCAACCTATTTAATGGGTTTTGTCCACGAAACGCCTATGTGTCCTTTTCCAACCTATTTAATGGTTTTGTCCACGAAACGCCTATGTGTCCTTTTCCAACCTATTTAATGGGTTTTGTCCATGAAACGCCTATGTGTCCATTTCCAACCTATTTAATGGTTTTGTCCACGAAACGCCTATGTGTCCTTTTCCAACCTATTTAATGGTTTTGTCCACGAAGCGCCTATGTGTCCTTTTCCAACCTATTTAATGGTTTTGTCCACGAAGCGCCTATGTGTCCTTTTCCAACCTATTTAATGGGTTTGTCCACGAAACGCCTATGTGTCCTTTTCCAACCTATTTAATGGGTTTTGTCCACGAAACGCCTATGTGTCCTTTTCCAACCTATTTAATGGGTTTTGTCCACGAAACGCCTATGTGTCCTTTTCCAACCTATTTAATGGTTTTGTCCACGAAACGCCTATGTGTCCATTTCCAACCTATTTAATGGGTTTTGTCCATGAAACGCCTATGTGTCCATTTCCAACCTATTTAATGGTTTTGTCCACGAAGCGCCTATGTGTCCTTTTCCAACCTATTTAATGGTTTTGTCCACGAAGCGCCTATGTGTCCATTTCCAACCTATTTAATGGGTTTTGTCCACGAAACGCCTATGTGTCCTTTTCCAACCTATTTAATGGTTTTGTCCACGAAACGCCTATGGTGTCCTTTTCCAACCTATTTAATGGGTTTTGTCCATGAAACGCCTATGTGTCCATTTCCAACCTATTTAATGGTTTTGTCCACGAAGCGCCTATGTGTCCATTTCCAACCTATTTAATGGGTTTGTCCACGAAACGCCTATGTGTCCTTTTCCAACCTATTTAATGGTTTTGTCCACGAAACGCCTATGTGTCCATTTCCAACATATTTAATTGTTTTATCCACGAAACGCCTATGTGTCCATTTCCAACCTATTCAATGGTTTTGTCCACGAAACGCCTATGTGTCCTTTTCAAACCTATTTAATGGTTTTGTCCACGAAACGCCTATGTGTCCTTTTCCAACCTATTTAATGGTTTTGTCCATGAAACGCCTATGTGTCCATTTCCAACCTAGTTAATTGTTTTGTCCACGAAACGCCTATGTGTCCATTTCCAACCTATTTAATGGTTTTGTCCACGAAACGCCTATGTGTCCTTTTCAAACCTATTTAATGGTTTTGTCCACGAAACGCCTATGTGTCCATTTCCAACCTATTTAATTGTTTTGTCCACGAAACGCCTATGTGTCCATTTCCAACCTATTCAATGGTTTTGTCCACGAAACGCCTATGTGTCCTTTTCAAACCTATTTAATGGTTTTGTCCACGAAACGCCTATGTGTCCTTTTCCAACCTATTTAATGGTTATGTCCACGAAACGCCTATGTGTCCTTTTCCAACCTATTTAATGGTTTTGTCCATGAAACGCCTATGTGTCCTTTTCCAACCTATTTAATGGTTATGTCCACGAAATGCCTATGTGTTCATTTCCAACCTATTTAATTGTTTTGTCCACGAAACGCCTATGTGTCCATTTCCAACCTATTCAATGGTTTTGTCCACGAAACGCCTATGTGTCCTTTTCAAACCTATTTAATGGTTTTGTCCACGAAACACCTATGTGTCCTTTTCCAACCTATTTAATGGTTTTGTCCATGAAACACCTATGTGTCAATTTCCAACCTATTTAATGGTTTTGTCCACGAAACACCTATGTGTCCATTTCCAACCTATTCAATGGTTTTGTCCACGAAACGCCTATGTGTCCTTTTCCAACCTATTTAATGGTTTTGTCCACGAAACACCTATGTGTCCATTTCCAACCTATTTAATGGTTTTGTCCACGAAACGCCTATGTGTCCTTTTCCAACCTATTTAATGGTTTTGTCCATGAAACACCAATGTGTCCATTTCCAACCTATTTAATGGTTTTGTCCACGAAACGCCTATGTGTCCTTTTCCAACCTATTCAATGGTTTTGTCCACGAAACGCCTATGTGTCCTTTTCAAACCTATTTAATGGTTTTGTCCACGAAACGCCTATGTGTCCTTTTCCAACCTATTTAATGGTTTTGTCCATGAAATGCCTATGTGTCCTTTTCCAACCTATTTAATGGTTTTGTCCACGAAACGCCTATGTGTCCTTTTCCAACCTATTTAATGGTTTTGTCCACGAAACGCCTATGTGTCCTTTTCCAACCTATTTAATGGTTTTGTCCATGAAATGCCTATGTGTCCTTTTCCAACCTATTTAATTGTTTTGTCCACGAAACGCCTATGTGTCCATTTCCAACCTATTCAATGGTTTTGTCCACGAAACGCCTATGTGTCCTTTTCAAACCTATTTAATGGTTTTGTCCACGAAACGCCTATGTGTCCTTTTCCAACCTATTTAATGGTTTTGTCCACGAAACACCTATGTGTCCTTTTCCAACCTATTTAATGGTTTTGTCCATGAAACACCTATGTGTCAATTTCCAACCTATTTAATGGTTTTGTCCACGAAACACCTATGTGTCAATTTCCAACCTATTCAATGGTTTTGTCCACGAAACGCCTATGTGTCCTTTTCCAACCTATTTAATGGTTTTGTCCACGAAACACCTATGTGTCCATTTCCAACCTATTTAATGGTTTTGTCCATGAAACGCCTATGTGTCCTTTTCAAACCTATTTAATGGTTTTGTCCACGAAACGCCTATGTGTCCTTTTCCAACCTATTTAATGGTTTTGTCCACGAAACACATATGTGTCCTTTTCCAACCTATTTAATGGTTTTGTCCACGAAACGCCTATGTGTCCTTTTCCAACCTATTTAATGGTTTTGTCCATGAAACACCAATGTGTCCATTTCCAACCTATTTAATGGTTTTGTCCACGAAACGCCTATGTGTCCTTTTCCAACCTATTCAATGGTTTTGTCCACGAAACGCCTATGTGTCCTTTTCAAACCTATTTAATGGTTTTGTCCACGAAACGCCTATGTGTCCTTTTCCAACCTATTTAATGGTTTTGTCCACGAAACGCCTATGTGTCCTTTTCCAACCTATTTAATGGTTTTGTCCACGAAACGCCTATGTGTCCTTTTCCAACCTATTTAATGGTTTTGTCCATGAAATGCCTATGTGTCCTTTTCCAACCTATTTAATTGTTTTGTCCACGAAACGCCTATGTGTCCATTTCCAACCTATTTAATGGTTTTGTCCACGAAACGCCTATGTGTCCTTTTCCAACCTATTTAATGGTTTTGTCCACGAAACGCCTATGTGTCCTTTTCCAACCTATTTAATGGTTTTGTCCACGAAACGCCTATGTGTCCTTTTCCAACCTATTTAATGGTTTTGTCCACGAAACGCCTATGTGTCCTTTTCCAACCTATTTAATGGTTTTGTCCATGAAATGCCTATGTGTCCTTTTCCAACCTATTTAATTGTTTTGTCCACGAAACGCCTATGTGTCCATTTCCAACCTATTTAATGGTTTTGTCCACGAAACACCTATGTGTCCATTTCCAACCTATTCAATGGTTTTGTCCACGAAACGCCTATGTGTCCATTTCCAACCTATTTAATGGTTTTGTCCACGAAACACCTATGTGTCCATTTCCAACCTATTCAATGGTTTTGTCCACGAAACGCCTATGTGTCCCTTTTCCAACCTATTTAATGGTTTTGTCCACGAAACGCCTATGTGTCCTTTTCCAACCTATTTAATGGTTTTGTCCATGAAATGCCTATGTGTCCTTTTCCAACCTATTTAATTGTTTTGTCCACGAAACGCCTATGTGTCCTTTTCCAACCTATTTAATGGTTTTGTCCACGAAACACCTATGTGTCCATTTCCAACCTATTTAATGGTTTTGTCCACGAAACACCTATGTGTCCATTTCCAACCTATTCAATGGTTTTGTCCACGAAACGCCTATGTGTCCTTTTCCAACCTATTTAATGGTTTTGTCCACGAAACGCCTATGTGTCCATTTCCAACCTATTTAATGGTTTTGTCCATGAAACGCCTATGTGTCCATTTCCAACCTATTTAATGGTTTTGTCCACGAAACGCCTATGGTGTCCATTTCCAACCTATTTAATGGTTTTGTCCACGAAGCGCCTATGTGTCCTTTTACAACCTATTTAATGGGTTTGTCCACGAAGCGCCTATGTGTCCATTTCCAACCTATTTAATGGGTTTGTCCACGAAACGCCTATATGTCCTTTTTCAAACCTATTTAATGGTTTTGTCCACGAAACGCCTATGTGTCCATTTCCAACCTATTTACTGGTTTTGTCCACGAAACGCCTATGTGTCCTTTTCAAACCTATTCAATGGGTTTGTCGACGAAACGCCTATGTGTCCTTTTCCAACCTATTTAATGGTTTTGTCCATGAAACGCCTATGTGTCCTTTTCCAACCTATTTAATGGTTTTGTCCAAGAAACGCCTATAGTGTCCATTTCCAACCTATTTAATGGGTTTGTCCACGAAGCGCCTATGTGTCCTTTTCCAACCTATTTAATGGTTTTGTCCACGAAACGCGTATGTGTCCTTTTCCAACCTATTTAATGGGTTTTGTCCACGAAACGGCTATGTGTCCTTTTCCAACCTATTTAATGGGTTTTGTCCACGAAACGCCTATGTGTCCATTTCCAACCTATTTAATGGTTTTGTCCACGAAACGCGTATGTGTCCTTTTCCAACCTATTTAATGGTTTTGTCCACGAAACGCCTATGTGTCCTTTTCCAACCTATTTAATGGTTTTGTCCACGAAACGCGTATGTGTCCATTTCCAACCTATTTAATGGTTTTGTCCACGAAACGCCTATGTGTCCTTTTCCAACCTATTTAATGGGTTTTGTCCATGAAACGCCTATGTGTCCTTTTCCAACCTATTTAATGGGTTTGTCCACGAAACGCTGGTGTCGTTTTCCAAACTATTTAATGGTTTTGTCCACGAAACGCGTATGTGTCCATTTCCAACCTATTTAATGGTTTTGTCCACGAAGCGCCTATGTGTCCATTTCCAACCTATTTAATGGTTTTGTCCACGAAACGCCTATGTGTCCATTTCCAACCTATTCAATGGTTTTGTCCACGAAACGCCTATGGTGTCCTTTTCCAACCTATTTAATGTTTTTGTCCACGAAACGCCTATGTGTCCATTTCCAACCTATTTAATGGTTTTGTCCACGAAACGCCTATGTGTCCTTTTCCAACCTATTCAATGGTTTTGTCCACGAAACGCCTATGTGTCCATTTCCAACCTATTTAATGGGTTTGTCCACGAAACGCCTGTGTCCATTTCCAACCTATTTAATGGTTTTGTCCACGAAACGCCTATGTGTCAATTTCCAACCTATTTAATGGTTTTGTCCACGAAGCGCCTATGTGTCCTTTTACAACCTATTTAATGGTTTTGTCCACGAAACGCCTATGTGTCCATTTCCAACCTATTTAATGGTTTTGTCCACGAAACGCTTATGTGTCCTTTTCCAACCTATTCAATGGTTTTGTCCACGAAACGCCTATGTGTCCATTTCCAACCTATTTAATGGGTTTTGTCCACGAAACGCCTATGTGTCCTTTTCCAACCTATTTAATGGTTTTGTCCACGAAGCGCCTATGTGTCCTTTTCCAACCTATTTAATGGTTTTGTCCACGAAGCGCCTATGTGTCCATTTCCAACCTATTTAATGGGTTTTGTCCACGAAACGCCTATGTGTCCTTTTCCAACCTATTCAATAGGTTTGTCCACGAAACGCCTATGTGTCCATTTCCAACCTATTTAATGGGTTTTGTCCACGAAACGCCTATGTGTCCATTTCCAACCTATTTAATGGTTTTGTCCACGAAACGCGTATGTGTCCATTTCCAACCTATTTAATGGTTTTGTCCACGAAACGCCTATGGTGTCCTTTTCCAACCTATTTAATGGTTTTGTCCATGAAACGCCTATGTGTCCTTTTCCAACCTATTCAATGGTTTTGTCCACGAAATGCCTATGTGTCCATTTCCAACCTATTTAATGGGTTTGTCCACGAAACGCCTGTGTCCATTTCCAACCTATTTAATGGTTTTGTCCACGAAACGCCTATGTGTCAATTTCCAACCTATTTAATGGTTTTGTCCACGAAGAGCCTATGTGTCCTTTTACAACCTATTTAATGGGTTTGTCCACGAAACGCCTATGTGTCCTTTTCCAACCTATTTAATGGTTTTGTCCACGAAACACCTATGTGTCCATTTCCAACCTATTTAATGGTTTTGTCCACAAAACGCTTATGTGTTCTTTTCCAACCTATTCAATGGTTTTGTCCACGAAACGCCTATGTGTCCATTTCCAACCTATTTAATGGGTTTTGTCCACGAAACGCCTGTGTCCATTTCCAACCTATTTAATGGTTTTGTCCACGAAGCGCCTATGTGTCCTTTTACAACCTATTTAATGGGTTTGTCCACGAAACGCCTATGTGTCCTTTTCCAACCTATTTAATGGTTTTGTCCACGAAACGCCTATGTGTCAATTTCCAACCTATTTAATGGTTTTGTCCACGAAACACCTATGTGTCCATTTCCAACCTATTTAATGGTTTTGTCCACGAAACGCCTATGTGTCCATTTCCAACCTATTTAATGGTTTTGTCCACGAAACGCTTATGTGTCCTTTTCCAACCTATTTAATGGTTTTGTCCACGAAACACCTATGTGTCCATTTCCAACCTATTTAATGGTTTTGTCCACGAAACGCTTATGTGTCCTTTTCCAACCTATTCAATGGTTTTGTCCATGAAACGCCTATGTGTCCATTTCCAACCTATTTAATGGTTTTGTCCACGAAACGCTTATGTGTCCTTTTCCAACCTATTCAATGGTTTTGTCCATGAAACGCCTATGTGTCCTTTTACAACCTATTTAATGGGTTTGTCCATGAAACGCCTATGTGTCCATTTCCAACCTATTTAATGGTTTTGTCCACGAAACGCCTATGTGTCCTTTTCCAACCTATTTAATGGTTTTGTCCACGAAACACCTATGTGTCCATTTCCAACCTATTTAATGGTTTTGTCCACGAAACGCCTATGTGTCCTTTTCCAACCTATTTAATGGTTTTGTCCACGAAACACCTATGTGTCCATTTCCAACCTATTTAATGGTTTTGTCCATTAAACGCCTATGTGTCCTTTTCCAACCTATTTAATGGTTTTGTCCACGAAACGCCTATGTGTCCTTTTCCAACCTATTTAATGGTTTTGTCCATGAAACGCCTATGTGTCCATTTCCAACCTATTTAATTGTTTTGTCCACGAAATGCCTATGTGTCCATTTCCAACCTATTCAATGGTTTTGTCCACGAAACGCCTATGTTTCCTTTTCCAACCTATTTAATGGTTTTGTCCACGAAACGCCTATGTGTCCTTTTCCAACCTATTCAATGGTTTTGTCCACGAAACGCCTATGTGTCCATTTCCAACCTATTTAATGGGTTTGTCCACGAAACGCCTGTGTCCATTTCCAACCTATTTAATGGTTTTGTCCACGAAACGCCTATGTGTCAATTTCCAACCTATTTAATGGTTTTGTCCACGAAGCGCCTATGTGTCCTTTTACAACCTATTTAATGGGTTTGTCCACGAAACGCCTATGTGTCCTTTTCCAACCTATTTAATGGTTTTGTCCACGAAACGCCTATGTGTCCATTTCCAACCTATTTAATGGTTTTGTCCACGAAACTCTTATGTGTCCTTTTCCAACCTATTCAATGGTTTTGTCCACGAAACGCCTATGTGTCCATTTCCAACCTATTTAATGGGTTTTGTCCACGAAACGCCTGTGTCCATTTCCAACCTATTTAATGGTTTTGTCCACGAAACGCCTATGTGTCAATTTCCAACCTATTTAATGGTTTTGTCCACGAAGCGCCTATGTGTCCTTTTCCAACCTATTTAATGGTTTTGTCCACGAAGCGCCTATGTGTCCATTTCCAACCTATTTAATGGGTTTTGTCCACGAAACGCCTATGTGTCCTTTTCCAACCTATTCAATAGGTTTGTCCACGAAACGCCTATGTGTCCATTTCCAACCTATTTAATGGGTTTTGTCCACGAAACGCCTATGTGTCCATTTCCAACCTATTTAATGGGTTTTGTCCACGAAACGCCTATGTGTCCATTTCCAACCTATTTAATGGTTTTGTCGACGAAACGCGTATGTGTCCATTTCCAACCTATTTAATGGTTTTGTCCACGAAACGCCTATGGTGTCCTTTTCCAACCTATTTAATGGTTTTGTCAACGAAACGCCTATGTGTCCATTTCCAACCTATTTAATGGTTTTGTCCACGAAACGCGTATGTGTCCATTTCCAACCTATTCAATGGTTTTGTCCACGAAACGCATATGTGTCCATTTCCAACCTATTTAATTGTTTTGTCCACGAAACGCCTATGTGTCCATTTCCAACCTATTTAATGGTTTTGTCCACGAAACGCCTATGTGTCCTTTTCCAACCTATTCAATGGTTTTGTCCACGAAACGCCTATGTGTCCATTTCCAACCTATTTAATGGGTTTGTCCACGAAACGCCTGTGTCCATTTCCAACCTATTTAATGGTTTTGTCCACGAAACGCCTATGTGTCAATTTCCAACCTATTTAATGGTTTTGTCCACGAAGCGCCTATGTGTCCTTTTACAACCTATTTAATGGGTTTGTCCACGAAACGCCTATGTGTCCTTTTCCAACCTATTTAATGGTTTTGTCCACGAAACGCCTATGTGTCCATTTCCAACCTATTTAATGGTTTTGTCCACAAAACGCTTATGTGTCCTTTTCCAACCTATTCAATGGTTTTGTCCACGAAACGCCTATGTGTCCATTTCCAACCTATTTAATGGGTTTTGTCCACGAAACGCCTATGTGTCCATTTCCAACCTATTTAATGGGTTTTGTCCACGAAACGCCTATGTGTCCATTTCCAACCTATTTAATGGTTTTGTCGACGAAACGCGTATGTGTCCATTTCCAACCTATTTAATGGTTTTGTCCACGAAACGCCTATGGTGTCCTTTTCCAACCTATTTAATGGTTTTGTCAACGAAACGCCTATGTGTCCATTTCCAACCTATTTAATGGTTTTGTCCACGAAACGCGTATGTGTCCATTTCCAACCTATTCAATGGTTTTGTCCACGAAACGCATATGTGTCCATTTCCAACCTATTTAATTGTTTTGTCCACGAAACGCCTATGTGTCCATTTCCAACCTATTTAATGGTTTTGTCCACGAAACGCCTATGTGTCCTTTTCCAACCTATTCAATGGTTTTGTCCACGAAACGCCTATGTGTCCATTTCCAACCTATTTAATGGGTTTGTCCACGAAACGCCTGTGTCCATTTCCAACCTATTTAATGGTTTTGTCCACGAAACGCCTATGTGTCAATTTCCAACCTATTTAATGGTTTTGTCCACGAAGCGCCTATGTGTCCTTTTACAACCTATTTAATGGGTTTGTCCACGAAACGCCTATGTGTCCTTTTCCAACCTATTTAATGGTTTTGTCCACGAAACGCCTATGTGTCCATTTCCAACCTATTTAATGGTTTTGTCCACAAAACGCTTATGTGTCCTTTTCCAACCTATTCAATGGTTTTGTCCACGAAACGCCTATGTGTCCATTTCCAACCTATTTAATGGGTTTTGTCCACGAAACGCCTGTGTCCATTTCCAACCTATTTAATGGTTTTGTCCACGAAGCGCCTATGTGTCCTTTTACAACCTATTTAATGGGTTTGTCCACGAAACGCCTATGTGTCCTTTTCCAACCTATTTAATGGTTTTGTCCACGAAACGCCTATGTGTCAATTTCCAACCTATTTAATGGTTTTGTCCACGAAACACCTATGTGTCCATTTCCAACCTATTTAATGGTTTTGTCCACGAAACGCTTATGTGTCCTTTTCCAACCTATTCAATGGTTTTGTCCATGAAACGCCTATGTGTCCTTTTACAACCTATTTAATGGGTTTGTCCATGAAACGCCTATGTGTCCATTTCCAACCTATTTAATGGTTTTGTCCACGAAACGCCTATGTGTCCTTTTCCAACCTATTTAATGGTTTTGTCCACGAAACACCTATGTGTCCATTTCCAACCTATTTAATGGTTTTGTCCACGAAACGCCTATGTGTCCATTTCCAACCTATTTAATGGGTTTGTCCACGAAACGCCTATGTGTCCTTTTCAAACCTATTCAATGGGTTTGTCGACGAAACGCCTATGTGTCCTTTTCCAACCTATTTAATGGTTTTGTCCATGAAACGCCTATGTGTCCTTTTCCAACCTATTTAATGGTTTTGTCCAAGAAACGCCTATGGTGTCCATTTCCAACCTATTTAATGGGTTTGTCCACGAAGCGCCTATGTGTCCTTTTCCAACCTATTTAATGGTTTTGTCCACGAAACGCCTATGGTGTCCTTTTCCAACCTATTTAATGGGTTTTGTCCATGAAACGCCTATGTGTCCATTTCCAACCTATTTAATGGTTTTGTCCACGAAACGCGTATGTGTCCATTTCCAACCTATTTAATGGTTTTGTCCACGAAACGCCTATGTGTCCATTTCCAACCTATTTAATGGGTTTGTCCACGAAACGCTGGTGTCGTTTTCCAACCTATTTAATGGTTTTGTCCACGAAACGCGTATGTGTCCATTTCCAACCTATTTAATGGTTTTGTCCACGAAGCGCCTATGTGTCCATTTCCAACCTATTTAATGGTTTTGTCCACGAAACGCCTGTGTCCATTTCCAACCTATTTAATGGTTTTGTCCACGAAACGCCTATGTGTCCATTTCCAACCTATTTAATGGTTTTGTCCACGAAACGCGTATGTGTCCATTTCCAACCTATTTAATGGTTTTGTCCACGAAACGCCTATGGTGTCCTTTTCCAACCTATTTAATGGTTTTGACAACGAAACGCGTATGTGTCCATTTCCAACCTATTCAATGGTTTTGTCCACGAAACGCCTATGTGTCCATTTCCAACCTATTCAATGGTTTTGTCCACGAAACGCCTATGTGTCCTTTTCCAACCTATTTAATGGTTTTGTCCACGAAACGCGTATGTGTCCATTTCCAACCTATTTAATTGTTTTGTCCACGAAACGCCTATGTGTCCATTTCCAACCTATTCAATGGTTTTGTCCACGAAACGCCTATGTGTCCTTTTCCAACCTATTTAATGGTTTTGTCCACGAAACGCCTATGTGTCCATTTCCAACCTATTTAATGGTTTTGTCCACGAAACGCCTATGTGTCCTTTTCCAACCTATTTAATGGTTTTGTCCACGAAACGCCTATGTGTCCATTTCCACCCTATTTAATGGTTTTGTCCACGAAACGCTTATGTGTCCTTTTCCAACCTATTCAATGGTTTTGTCCACGAAACGCCTATGTGTCCTTTTCCAACCTATTCAATGGTTTTGTCCACGAAACGCCTATGTGTCCTTTTCCAACCTATTTAATGGTTTTGTCCACGAAACGCCTATGTGTCCATTTCCACCCTATTTAATGGTTTTGTCCACGAAACGCTTATGTGTCCTTTTCAAACCTATTCAATGGTTTTGTCCACGAAACGCCTATGTGTCCTTTTCAAACCTATTCAATGGTTTTGTCCACGAAACGCCTATGTGTCAATTTCCAACCTATTTAATGGTTTTGTCCACGAAGCGCCTATGTGTCCTTTTACAACCTATTTAATGGGTCTGTCCACGAAACGCCTATGTGTCCATTTCCAACCTATTTAATGGGTTTGTCCACGAAACGCCTATGTGTCCTTTTCCAACCTATTTAATGGTTTTGTCCACGAAACGCCTATGTGTCCATTTCCAACCTATTTAATGGTTTTGTCCACGAAACGCTTATGTGTCCTTTTCCAATCTATTTAATGGTTTTGTCCACGAAACGCCTATGTGTCCATTTCCAACCTATTTAATGGTTTTGTCCACGAAACGCTTATGTGTCCTTTTCCAACCTATTCAATGGTTTTGTCCACGAAACGCCTATGTGTCCTTTTACAACCTATTTAATGGGTTTGTCCACGAAACGCCTATGTGTCCTTTTCCAACCTATTTAATGGTTTTGTCCACGATACGCCTATGTGTCCTTTTCAAACCTATTTAATGGTTTTGTCCACGAAACGCCTATGTGTCCTTTTCCAACCTATTTAATGGTTTTGTCCACGAAGCGCCTATGTGTCCTTTTCCAACCTATTTAATGGTTTTGTCCACGAAGCGCCTATGTGTCCATTTCCAACCTATTTAATGGTTTTGTCCACGAAACGCCTATGTGTCCATTTCCAACCTATTTAATGGGTTTTGTCCACGAAACGCCTGTGTCCATTTCCAACCTATTTAATGGTTTTGTCCACGAAACGCCTATGTGTCCATTTCCAACCTATTTAATGGTTTTGTCCACGAAGCGCCTATGTGTCCTTTTACAACCTATTTAATGGGTTTGTCCACGAAACGCCTATGTGTCCATTTCAAACCTATTTAATGGTTTTGTCCACGAAACGCCTATGTGTCCTTTTCCAACCTATTTAATGGTTTTGTCCACGAAGCGCCTATGTGTCCATTTCCAACCTATTTAATGGTTTTGTCCACGAAGCGCCTATGTGTCCATTTCCAACCTATTTAATGGGTTTGTCCACGAAACGCCTATGTGTCCTTTTCCAACCTATTTAATGGTTTTGTCCACGAAACGCCTATGTGTCCTTTTCCAACCTATTTAATGGTTTTGTCCATGAAACGCCTATGTGTCCTTTTCCAACCTATTTAATGGTTTTGTCCACGAAACGCCTATGTGTCCATTTCCAACCTATTTAATGGGTTTGTCCACGAAACGCCTATGTGTCCTTTTCCAACCTATTTAATGGTTTTGTCCACGAAACGCCTATGTGTCCTTTTCAAACCTATTTAATGGTTTTGTCCACGAAACGCCTATGTGTCCATTTCCAACATATTTAATTGTTTTGTCCACGAAACGCCTATGTGTCCATTTCCAACCTATTTAATGGTTTTGTCCACGAAACGCCTATGTGTCCTTTTCCAACCTATTTAATGGTTTTGTCCACGAAACACCTATGTGTCATTTTCCAACCTATTTAATGGTTTTGTCCATGAAACACCTATGTGTCCATTTCCAACCTATTTAATGGTTTTGTCCACGAAACACCTATGTGTCCATTTCCAACCTATTCAATGGTTTTGTCCACGAAACGCCTATGTGTCCTTTTCCAACCTATTTAATGGTTTTGTCCATGAAATGCCTATGTGTCCTTTTCCAACCTATTTAATTGTTTTGTCCACGAAACGCCTATGTGTCCATTTCCAACCTATTTAATGGTTTTGTCCACGAAACACCTATGTGTCCATTTCCAACCTATTCAATGGTTTTGTCCACGAAACGCCTATGTGTCCTTTTCCAACCTATTTAATGGTTTTGTCCATGAAACGCCTATGTGTCCATTTCCAACCTATTCAATGGTTTTTTCCACGAAACGGCTATGTGTCCTTTTCCAACCTATTTAATTGTTTTGTCCACGAAACGCCTATGTGTCCTTTTCCAACCTATTTAATGGTTTTGTCCACGAAACACCTATGTGTCCATTTCCAACCTATTTAATGGTTTTGTCCACGAAACACCTATGTGTCCTTTTCCAACCTATTTAATGGTTTTGTCCACGAAACGCCTATGTGTCCTTTTCCAACCTATTTAATGGTTTTGTCCACGAAACGCCTATGTGTCCATTTCCAACCTATTTAATGGTTTTGTCCACGAAACACCTGTGTCCATTTCCAACCTATTTAATGGTTTTGTCCACAAAACGCCTATGGTGTCCATTTCCAACCTATTTAATGGTTTTGTCCACGAAGCGCCTATGTGTCCTTTTACAACCTATTTAATGGGTTTGTCCACGAAGCGCCTATGTGTCCATTTCCAACCTATTTAATGGGTTTGTCCACGAAACGCCTATGTGTCCTTTTCAAACCTATTCAATGGGTTTGTCGACGAAACGCCTATGTGTCCTTTTCCAACCTATTTAATGGTTTTGTCCATGAAACGCCTATGTGTCCTTTTCCAACCTATTTAATGGTTTTGTCCAAGAAACGCCTATGGTGTCCATTTCCAACCTATTTAATGGGTTTGTCCACGAAGCGCCTATGTGTCCTTTTCCAACCTATTTAATGGTTTTGTCCACGAAACGCGTATGTGTCCTTTTCCAACCTATTTAATGGGTTTTGTCCACGAAACGGCTATGTGTCCATTTCCAACCTATTCAATGGTTTGGTCCACGAAACGCCTATGTGTCCATTTCCAACCTATTCAATGGTTTGGTCCACGAAACGCCTATGTGTCCATTTCCAACCTATTTAATGGTTTAGTCCACGAAACGGCTATGTGTCCATTTCCAACCTATTCAATGGTTTGGTCCACGAAACGCCTATGTGTCCATTTCCAACCTATTCAATGGTTTGGTCCACGAAACGCCTATGTGTCCATTTCCAACCTATTTAATGGGTTTTGTCCATGAAACGCCTATGTGTCCATTTCCAACCTATTTAATGGTTTTGTCCACGAAACGCGTATGTGTCCATTTCCAACCTATTTAATGGTTTTGTCCACGAAACGCCTATGGTGTCCTTTTCCAACCTATTTAATGGGTTTTGTCCATGAAACGCCTATGTGTCCTTTTCCAAACTATTTAATGGTTTTGTCCACGAAACGCGTATGTGTCCATTTCCAACCTATTTAATGGTTTTGTCCACGAAGCGCCTATGTGTCCATTTCCAACCTATTTAATGGTTTTGTCCACGAAACGCCTATGTGTCCATTTCCAACCTATTTAATGGTTTTGTCCACGAAACGCCTATGGTGTCCTTTTTTTCAACCTATTTAATGGTTTTGTCAACGAAACGCCTATGTGTCCATTTCCAACCTATTTAATGGTTTTGTCCACGAAACGCCTATGTGTCCTTTTCCAACCTATTCAATGGTTTTGTCCACGAAACGCCTATGTGTCCTTTTCAAACCTATTTAATGGTTTTGTCCACGAAACGCCTATGTGTCCTTTTCCAACCTATTTAATGGTTTGTCCACGAAACGCCTATGTGTCCTTTTCCAACCTATTTAATGGTTTTGTCCATGAAACACCTATGTGTCCATTTCCAACCTATTTAATGGTTTTGTCCACGAAACACCTATGTGTCCATTTCCAACCTATTCAATGGTTTTGTCCACGAAACGCCTATGTGTCCTTTTCCAACCTATTTAATGGTTTTGTCCATGAAATGCCTATGTGTCCTTTTCCAACCTATTTAATTGTTTTGTCCACGAAACGCCTATGTGTCCATTTCCAACCTATTTAATGGTTTTGTCCATGAAACGCCTATGTGTCCATTTCCAACCTATTCAATGGTTTTGTCCACGAAACGCCTATGTGTCCTTTTCCAACCTATTTAATTGTTTTGTCCACGAAACGCCTATGTGTCCTTTTCCAACCTATTTAATGGTTTTGTCCACGAAACACCTATGTGTCCATTTCCAACCTATTTAATGGTTTTGTCCACGAAACACCTATGTGTCCATTTCCAACCTATTCAATGGTTTTGTCCACGAAACGCCTATGTGTCCATTTCCAACCTATTTAATGGTTTTGTCCATGAAACCCCTATGTGTCCTTTTCCAACCTATTTAATGGTTTTGTCCATGAAACGCCTATGTGTCCATTTCCAACCTATTTAATGGTTTTGTCCACGAAACGCCTATGTGTCCTTTTCCAACCTATTTAATGGTTTTGTCCATGAAACGCCTATGTGTCCATTTCCAACCTATTTAATGGTTTTGTCCATGAAACGCCTATGTGTCCATTTCCAACCTATTTAATGGTTTTGTCCATGAAACGCCTATGTGTCCTTTTCCAACCTATTTAATGGTTTTGTCCATGAAACGCCTATGTGTCCATTTCCAACCTATTTAATGGTTTTGTCCACGAAACGCCTATGTGTCCTTTTCCAACCTATTTAATGGTTTTGTCCATGAAACGCCTATGTGTCCATTTCCAACCTATTTAATGGTTTTGTCCACGAAACACCTGTGTCCATTTCCAACCTATTTAATGGTTTTGTCCACAAAACGCCTATGGTGTCCATTTCCAACCTATTTAATGGTTTTGTCCACGAAGCGCCTATGTGTCCTTTTACAACCTATTTAATGGGTTTGTCCACGAAGCGCCTATGTGTCCATTTCCAACCTATTTAATGGGTTTGTCCACGAAACGCCTATGTGTCCTTTTCAAACCTATTCAATGGGTTTGTCGACGAAACGCCTATGTGTCCTTTTCCAACCTATTTAATGGTTTTGTCCATGAAACGCCTATGTGTCCTTTTCCAACCTATTTAATGGTTTTGTCCAAGAAACGCCTATGTGTCCATTTCCAACCTATTTAATGGGTTTGTCCACGAAGCGCCTATGTGTCCATTTCCAACCTATTTAATGGGTTTGTCCACGAAACGCCTATATGTCCTTTTCAAACCTATTTAATGGTTTTGTCCACGAAACGCCTATGTGTCCTTTTCAAACCTATTCAATGGGTTTGTCGACGAAACGCCTATGTGTCCTTTTCCAACCTATTTAATGGTTTTGTCCATGAAACGCCTATGTGTCCTTTTCCAACCTATTTAATGGTTTTGTCCATGAAACGCCTATGTGTCCTTTTCCAACCTATTTAATGGGTTTGTCCACGAAGCGCCTATGTGTCCATCTCCAACCTATTTAATGGTTTTGTCCAAGAAACGCCTATGGTGTCCATTTCCAACCTATTTAATGGGTTTGTCCACGAAGCGCCTATGTGTCCTTTTCCAACCTATTTAATGGTTTTGTCCACGAAACGCGTATGTGTCCTTTTCCAACCTATTTAATGGGTTTTGTCCACGAAACGGCTATGTGTCCATTTCCAACCTATTCAATGGTTTGGTCCACGAAACGCCTATGTGTCCATTTCCAACCTATTTAATGGGTTTTGTCCATGAAACGCCTATGTGTCCATTTCCAACCTATTTAATGGTTTTGTCCACGAAATGCGTATGTGTCCATTTCCAACCTATTTAATGGTTTTGTCCACGAAACGCCTATGGTGTCCTTTTCCAACCTATTTAATGGGTTTTGTCCATGAAACGCCTATGTGTCCTTTTCCAACCTATTTAATGGGTTTGTCCACGAAACGCTGGTGTAGTTTTCCAAACTATTTAATGGTTTTGTCCACGAAACGCGTATGTGTCCATTTCCAACCTATTTAATGGTTTTGTCCACGAAGCGCCTATGTGTCCATTTCCAACCTATTTAATGGTTTTGTCCACGAAACGCCTATGTGTCCATTTCCAACCTATTTAATGGTTTTGTCCACGAAACGCGTATGTGTCCATTTCCAACCTATTTAATGGTTTTGTCCACGAAACGCCTATGGTGTCCTTTTCCAACCTATTTAATGGTTTTGTCAACGAAACGCCTATGTGTCCATTTCCAACCTATTTAATGGTTTTGTCCACGAAACGCGTATGTGTCCATTTCCAACCTATTCAATGGTTTTGTCCACGAAACGCCTATGGTGTCCTTTTCCAACCTATTTAATGGTTTTGTCAACGAAACGCCTATGTGTCCTTTTCCAACCTATTTAATGGTTTTGCCCACGAAACGCCTATGTGTCCTTTTCCAACCTATTTAATGGGTTTGTCCACGAAACGCCTATGTGTCCTTTTCCAACCTATTTAATGGTTTTGTCCACGAAACGCCTATGTGTCCTTTTCCAACCTATTTAATGGTTTTGTCCACGAAACGCCTATGTGTCCTTTTCCAACCTATTCAATGGTTTTGTCCACAAAACGCCTATGTGTCCATTTCCAACCTATTTAATGGTTTTGTCCACGAAACGCCTATGTGTCCATTTCCAACCTATTTAATGGTTTTGTCCACGAAACGCCTATGTGTCCATTTCCAACCTATTTAATGGTTTTGTCCACGAAACGCCTATGTGTCCATTTCCAACCTATTTAATGGTTTTGTCCACGAAACGCCTATGTGTCCATTTCCAACCTATTCAATGGTTTGGTCCACGAAACGCCTATGTGTCCATTTCCAACCTATTTAATGGTTTTGTCCACGAAACGCCTATGTGTCCATTTCCAACCTATTCAATGGTTTGGTCCACGAAACGCCTATGTGTCCATTTCCAACCTATTTAATGGTTTTGTCCACGAAGCGCCTATGTGTCCTTTTACAACTATTTAATGGGTTTGTCCACGAAACGCCTATGTGTCCATTTCCAACCTATTTAATGGTTTTGTCCACGAAGCGCCTATGTGTCCTTTTACAACCTATTTAATGGGTTTGTCCACGAAACGCCTATGTGTCCTTTTCCAACCTATTTAATGGTTTTGTCCACGAAACGCCTATGTGTCCATTTCCAACCTATTTAATGGTTTTGTCCACGAAACGCCTATGTGTCCATTTCCAACCTATTTAATGGTTTTGTCCACGAAGCGCCTATGTGTCCTTTTCCAACCTATTTAATGGTTTTGTCCACGAAACGCCTATGTGTCCATTTCCAACCTATTTAATGGTTTTGTCCACGAAGCGCCTATGTGTCCATTTCCAACATATTTAATGGGTTTGTCCACGAAACACCTATGTGTCCTTTTCCAACCTATTTAATGGTTTTGTCCACGAAACGCCTATGTGTCCTTTTCCAACCTATTTAATGGGTTTGTCCACGAAACACCTATGTGTCCATTTCCAACCTATTTAATGGTTTTGTCCACGAAACGCCTATGTGTCCTTTTCCAACCTATTTAATGGGTTTGTCCACGAAACGCCTATGTGTCCTTTTCCAACCTATTTAATGGTTTTGTCCACGAAACGCCTATGTGTCCTTTTCCAACCTATTTAATGGGTTTGTCCACGAAACGCCTATGTGTCCATTTCCAACCTATTTAATGGTTTTGTCCACGAAACGCCTATGTGTCCTTTTCCAACCTATTCAATGGGTTTGTCCACGAAACGCCTATGTGTCCTTTTCCAACCTATTCAATGGGTTTGTCCACGAAACGCCTATGTGTCCTTTTCCAACCTATTCAATGGGTTTGTCCACGAAACGCCTATGTGTCCTTTTCCAACCTATTTAATGGTTTTGTCCACGAAACGCCTATGTGTCCTTTTCCAACCTATTCAATAGGTTTGTCCACGAAACGCCTATGTGTCCATTTCCAACCTATTCAATGGGTTTGTCCACGAAACGCCTATGTGTCCTTTTCCAACCTATTCAATGGGTTTGTCCACGAAACGCCTATGTGTCCTTTTCCAACCTATTCAATGGGTTTGTCCACGAAACGCCTATGTGTCCATTTCCAACCTATTTAATGGTTTTGTCCACGAAACGCCTATGTGTCCTTTTCCAACCTATTTAATGGGTTTGTCCACGAAACGCCTATGTGTCCTTTTCCAACCTATTTAATGGTTTTGTCAACGAAACGCCTATGTGTCCTTTTCCAACCTATTCAATGGGTTTGTCCACGAAACGCCTATGTGTCCTTTTCCAACCTATTCAATGGGTTTGTCCACGAAACGCCTATGTGTCCATTTCCAACCTATTTAATGGTTTTGTCCACGAAGCGCCTATGTGTCCATTTCCAACCTATTTAATGGTTTTGTCCACGAAACCCGTATGTGTCCATTTCAAACCTATTTAATGGTTTTGTCCAAGAAACGCCTATGGTGTCCTTTTCCAACCTATTTAATGGGTTTTGTCCATGAAACGCCTATGTGTCCATTTCCAACCTATTTAATGGGTTTTGTCCATGAAACGCCTATGTGTCCATTTCCAACCTATTTAATGGTTTTGTCCACGAAGCGCCTATGTGTCCATTTCCAACCTATTTAATGGTTTTGTCCACGAAACGCCTATGTGTCCTTTTACAACCTATTTAATGGTTTTTGTCTATGAAACGCCTATGTGTCCTTTTCCAACCTATTTAATGGGTTTTGTCCATGAAACGCCTATGTGTCCATTTCCAACCTATTTAATGGTTTTGTCCACGAAGCGCCTATGTGTCATTTTACAACCTATTTAATGGTTTTGTCCACGAAACGCCTATGTGTCCTTTTACAACCTATTTAATGGTTTTTGTCTATGAAACGCCTATGTGTCCATTTCCAACCTATTTAATGGTTTTGTCCATGAAACGCCTATGTGTCCATTTCCAACCTATTTAATGGTTTTGTCCACGAAGCGCCTATGTGTCCATTTCCAACCTATTTAATGGGTTTGTCCACGAAACGCCTATATGTCCTTTTCAAACCTATTTAATGGTTTTGTCCACGAAACGCCTATGTGTCCTTTTCCAACCTTTTTAATGGTTTTGTCCACGAAACGCCTATGTGTCCATTTCCAACCTATTTAATGGGTTTGTCCACGAAACGCCTATGGTGTCCTTTTCCAACCTATTTAATGGTTTTGTCCACGAAACGCCTATGGTGTCCTTTTCCAACCTATTTAATGGTTTTGTCCACGAAACGCGTATGTGTCTATTTCCAACCTATTTAATGGTTTTGTCCACGAAAAGCCTATGTGTCTATTTCCAACCTATTTAATGGGTTTGTCCACGAAACGCCTATGTGTCCATTTCCAACCTATTTAATGGTTTTGTCCACGAAACGCTTATGTGTCAATTTCCAACCTATTTAATGGGTTTTGTCCACGAAACGCCTATGTGTCCATTTCCAACCTATTTAATGGTTTTGTCCACGAAACGCCTATGTGTCAATTTCCAACCTATTTAATGGTTTTGTCCACGAAGCGCCTATGTGTCCTTTTACAACCTATTTAATGGGTTTGTCCACGAAACGCCTATGTGTCCTTTTCCAACCTATTTAATGGTTTTGTCCACGAAACGCCTATGTGTCCATTTCCAACCTATTTAATGGTTTTGTCCACGAAACGCCTATGTGTCCATTTCCAACCTATTTAATGGTTTTGTCCACGAAACGCTTATGTGTCCTTTTCCAACCTATTTAATGGTTTTTTCCACGAAACGCCTATGGTGTCCATTTCCAACCTATTTAATGGTTTTGTCCACGAAGCGCCTATGTGTCCTTTTCCAACCTATTTAATGGTTTTGTCCATGAAACGCCTGTGTCCTTTTCCAACCTATTTAATGGGTTTGTCCACGAAACTTCTATGTGTTCCAACCTATTTAATGGTTTTGTCCACGAAACGCCTATGGTGTCTTTACAACCTATTTAATGGTTTTGTCCACGAAGCGCCTATGTGTCCTTTTCAAACCTATTTAATGGTTTTGTCCACGAAACGCCTATGTGTCCTTTTCCAACCTATTTAATGGTTTTGTCCACGAAACGCCTATGTGTCCTTTTCCAACCTATTTAATGGTTTTGTCCACGAAACGCCTATGGTGTCTTTACAACCTATTTAATGGTTTTGTCCACGAAGCGCCTATGTGTCCTTTTCAAACCTATTTAATGGTTTTGTCCACGAAGCGCCTATGTGTCCATTTCCAACCTATTTAATGGTTTTGTCCACGAAGCGCCTATGTGTCCTTTTCAAACCTATTTAATGGTTTTGTCCACGAAGCGCCTATGTGTCCATTTCCAACCTATTTATTGGTTTTGTCCACGAAACGCCTATGTGTCCATTTCCAACCTATTTAATGGTTTTGTCCACGAAGCGCCTATGTGTCCTTTTCAAACCTATTTAATGGGTTTGTCCACGAAGCGCCTATGTGTCCTTTTCCAACCTATTTATTGGTTTTGTCCACGAAACGCCTATGTGTCCATTTCCAACCTATTTAATGGTTTTTTCCACGAAACGCCTATGGTGTCCATTTCCAACCTATTTAATGGTTTTGTCCACGAAGCGCCTATGTGTCCATTTCCAACCTATTTAATGGGTTTGTCCACGAAGCGCCTATGTGTCCTTTTCCAACCTATTTATTGGTTTTGTCCACGAAACGCTTATGTGTCCTTTTCCAACCTATTTAATGGTTTTTTCCACGAAACGCCTATGGTGTCCATTTCCAACCTATTTAATGGTTTTGTCCACGAAGCGCCTATGTGTCCATTTCCAACCTATTTAATGGTTTTGTCCACGAAACGCCTATGTGTCCTTTTCCAACCTATTCAATAGGTTTGTCCACGAAACGCCTATGTGTCCATTTCCAACCTATTTAATGGTTTTGTCCATGAAACGCCTATGTGTCCATTTCCAACCTATTTAATGGTTTTGTCCACGAAACGCCTATGTGTCCATTTCCAACCTATTTAATGGTTTTGTCCACGAAACGCCTATGTGTCCATTTCCAACCTATTTAATGGTTTTGTCCACGAAACCCGTATGTGTCCATTTCCAACCTATTTAATGGTTTTGTCCACGAAACGCCTATGTATCCTTTTCCAACCTATTCAATAGGTTTGTCCACGAAACGCCTATGTGTCCATTTCCAACCTATTTAATGGTTTTGTCCACGAAACGCCTATGCGTCCATTTCCAACCTATTTAATGGTTTTGTCCACGAAACGCCTATGTGTCCATTTCCAACCTATTTAATGGTTTTGTCCACGAAACCCGTATGTGTCCATTTCCAACCTATTTAATGGTTTTGTCCACGAAGCGCCTATGTGTCCTTTTCCAACCTATTTATTGGTTTTGTCCACGAAACGCCTATGTGTCCATTTCCAACCTATTTAATGGTTTTGTCCACGAAACGCTTATGTGTCCTTTTCCAACCTATTTAATGGTTTTTTCCACGAAACGCCTATGGTGTCCATTTCCAACCTATTTAATGGTTTTGTCCACGAAGCGCCTATGTGTCCTTTTCCAACCTATTTAATGGTTTTGTCCATGAAACGCCTGTGTCCTTTTCAAACCTATTTAATGGTTTTGTCCACGAAACTTCTATGTGTTCCAACCTATTTAATGGTTTTGTCCACGAAACGCCTATGGTGTCTTTACAACCTATTTAATGGTTTTGTCCACGAAGCGCCTATGTGTCCTTTTCAAACCTATTTAATGGTTTTGTCCACGAAACGCCTATGTGTCCTTTTCCAACCTATTTAATGGTTTTGTCCACGAAACGCCTATGTGTCCTTTTCCAACCTATTTAATGGTTTTGTCCACGAAACGCCTATGGTGTCTTTACAACCTATTTAATGGTTTTGTCCACGAAGCGCCTATGTGTCCTTTTCAAACCTATTTAATGGTTTTGTCCACGAAGCGCCTATGTGTCCATTTCCAACCTATTTAATGGTTTTGTCCACGAAGCGCCTATGTGTCCTTTTCAAACCTATTTAATGGTTTTGTCCACGAAGCGCCTATGTGTCCATTTCCAACCTATTTAATGGGTTTGTCCACGAAGCGCCTATGTGTCCTTTTCCAACCTATTTATTGGTTTTGTCCACGAAACGCCTATGTGTCCATTTCCAACCTATTTAATGGTTTTTTCCACGAAACGCCTATGGTGTCCATTTCCAACCTATTTAATGGTTTTGTCCACGAAGCGCCTATGTGTCCATTTCCAACCTATTTAATGGTTTTGTCCACGAAACGCCTATGTGTCCTTTTCCAACCTATTTAATGGTTTTGTCCACGAAGCGCCTATGTGTCCTTTTCCAACCTATTCAATAGGTTTGTCCACGAAACGCCTATGTGTCCATTTCCAACCTATTTAATGGTTTTGTCCACGAAACGCCTATGTGTCCATTTCCAACCTATTTAATGGTTTTGTCCACGAAACGCCTATGTGTCCATTTCCAACCTATTTAATGGTTTTGTCCACGAAACGCCTATGTGTCCATTTCCAACCTATTTAATGGTTTTGTCCACGAAACCCGTATGTGTCCATTTCCAACCTATTTAATGGTTTTGTCCACGAAACGCCTATGTGTCCTTTTCCAACCTATTCAATAGGTTTGTCCACGAAACGCCTATGTGTCCATTTCCAACCTATTTAATGGTTTTGTCCACGAAACGCCTATGTGTCCATTTCCAACCTATTTAATGGTTTTGTCCACGAAACCCGTATGTGTCCATTTCCAACCTATTTAATGGTTTTGTCCACGAAACGCCTATGGTGTCCTTTTCCCACCTATTTAATGGGTTTTGTCCATGAAACGCCTATGTGTCCATTTCCAACCTATTTAATGGTTTTGTCCACGAAGCGCCTATGTGTCATTTTACAACCTATTTAATGGTTTTGTCCACGAAACGCCTATGTGTCCTTTTACAACCTATTTAATGGTTTTTGTCTATGAAACGCCTATGTGTCCATTTCCAACCTATTTAATGGTTTTGTCCATGAAACGCCTATGTGTCCATTTCCAACCTATTTAATGGTTTTGTCCACGAAGCGCCTATGTGTCCATTTCCAACCTATTTAATGGGTTTGTCCACGAAACGCCTATGTGTCCTTTTCCAACCTATTTAATGGTTTTGTCCACGAAGCGCCTATGTGTCCTTTTACAACCTATTTAATGGGTTTGTCCACGAAGCGCCTATATGTCCTTTTCAAACCTATTTAATGGTTTTGTCCACGAAACGCCTATGTGTCCATTTCCAACCTATTTAATGGGTTTGTCCACGAAACGCCTATATGTCCTTTTCAAACCTATTTAATGGTTTTGTCCACGAAACGCCTATGTGTCCATTTCCAACCTTTTTAATGGTTTTGTCCACGAAACGCCTATGTGTCCATTTCCAACCTATTTAATGGGTTTGTCCACGAAACGCCTATGTGTCCATTTCCAACCTTTTTAATGGTTTTGTCCACGAAACGCCTATGTGTCCATTTCCAACCTATTTAATGGGTTTGTCCACGAAACGCCTATGTGTCCTTTTTCAACCTATTTAATGGTTTTGTCCACGAAGCGCCTATGTGTCCATTTCCAACCTATTTAATGGGTTTGTCCACGAAGCGCCTATGTGTCCTTTTCCAACCTATTTAATGGTTTTGTCCATGAAACGCCTATGTGTCCTTTTCCAACCTATTTAATGGTTTTGTCCACGAAACGCCTATGTGTCCATTTCCAACCTATTTAATGGTTTTGTCCACGAAACGCCTATGGTGTCCTTTTCCAACCTATTTAATGGTTTTGTCCACGAAACGCCTATGGTGTCCTTTTCCAACCTATTTAATGGTTTTGTCCACGAAACGCGTATGTGTCTATTTCCAACCTATTTAATGGTTTTGTCCACGAAAAGCCTATGTGTCTATTTCCAACCTATTTAATGGGTTTGTCCACGAAACGCCTATGTGTCCATTTCCAACCTATTTAATGGTTTTGTCCACGAAACGCTTATGTGTCAATTTCCAACCTATTTAATGGGTTTTGTCCACGAAACGCCTATGTGTCCATTTCCAACCTATTTAATGGTTTTGTCCACGAAACGCCTATGTGTCAATTTCCAACCTATTTAATGGTTTTGTCCACGAAGCGCCTATGTGTCCTTTTACAACCTATTTAATGGGTTTGTCCACGAAACGCCTATGTGTCCTTTTCCAACCTATTTAATGGTTTTGTCCACGAAACGCCTATGTGTCCATTTCCAACCTATTTAATGGTTTTGTCCACGAAACGCCTATGTGTCCATTTCCAACCTATTTAATGGTTTTGTCCACGAAACGCTTATGTGTCCTTTTCCAACCTATTTAATGGTTTTTTCCACGAAACGCCTATGGTGTCCATTTCCAACCTATTTAATGGTTTTGTCCATGAAACGCCTGTGTCCTTTTCAAACCTATTTAATGGTTTTGTCCACGAAACTTCTATGTGTTCCAACCTATTTAATGGTTTTGTCCACGAAACGCCTATGGTGTCTTTACAACCTATTTAATGGTTTTGTCCACGAAGCGCCTATGTGTCCTTTTCAAACCTATTTAATGGTTTTGTCCACGAAACGCCTATGTGTCCTTTTCCAACCTATTTAATGGTTTTGTCCACGAAACGCCTATGTGTCCTTTTCCAACCTATTTAATGGTTTTGTCCACGAAACGCCTATGGTGTCTTTACAACCTATTTAATGGTTTTGTCCACGAAGCGCCTATGTGTCCTTTTCAAACCTATTTAATGGTTTTGTCCACGAAGCGCCTATGTGTCCATTTCCAACCTATTTAATGGTTTTGTCCACGAAGCGCCTATGTGTCCTTTTCAAACCTATTTAATGGTTTTGTCCACGAAGCGCCTATGTGTCCTTTTCCAACCTATTTAATGGGTTTGTCCACGAAACGCCTATGTGTCCTTTTCCAACCTATTTAATGGTTTTGTCCACGAAACGCCTATGGTGTCTTTACAACCTATTTAATGGTTTTGTCCACGAAGCGCCTATGTGTCCTTTTCAAACCTATTTAATGGTTTTGTCCACGAAGCGCCTATGTGTCCATTTCCAACCTATTTAATGGTTTTGTCCACGAAGCGCCTATGTGTCCTTTTCAAACCTATTTAATGGTTTTGTCCACGAAGCGCCTATGTGTCCATTTCCAACCTATTTAATGGGTTTGTCCACGAAGCGCCTATGTGTCCTTTTCCAACCTATTTATTGGTTTTGTCCACGAAACGCCTATGTGTCCATTTCCAACCTATTTAATGGTTTTTTCCACGAAACGCCTATGGTGTCCATTTCCAACCTATTTAATGGTTTTGTCCACGAAGCGCCTATGTGTCCATTTCCAACCTATTTAATGGTTTTGTCCACGAAGCGCCTATGTGTCCTTTTCAAACCTATTTAATGGTTTTGTCCACGAAGCGCCTATGTGTCCATTTCCAACCTATTTAATGGGTTTGTCCACGAAGCGCCTATGTGTCCTTTTCCAACCTATTTATTGGTTTTGTCCACGAAACGCCTATGTGTCCATTTCCAACCTATTTAATGGTTTTTTCCACGAAACGCCTATGGTGTCCATTTCCAACCTATTTAATGGTTTTGTCCACGAAGCGCCTATGTGTCCATTTCCAACCTATTTAATGGGTTTGTCCACGAAGCGCCTATGTGTCCTTTTCCAACCTATTTATTGGTTTTGTCCACGAAACGCCTATGTGTCCATTTCCAACCTATTTAATGGTTTTTTCCACGAAACGCCTATGGTGTCCATTTCCAACCTATTTAATGGTTTTTTCCACGAAACGCCTATGGTGTCCATTTCCAACCTATTTAATGGTTTTGTCCACGAAGCGCCTATGTGTCCTTTTCCAACCTATTTATTGGTTTTGTCCACGAAACGCTTATGTGTCCTTTTCCAACCTATTTAATGGTTTTTTCCACGAAACGCCTATGGTGTCCATTTCCAACCTATTTAATGGTTTTGTCCACGAAGCGCCTATGTGTCCATTTCCAACCTATTTAATGGTTTTGTCCACGAAACGCCTATGTGTCCTTTTCCAACCTATTCAATAGGTTTGTCCACGAAACGCCTATGTGTCCATTTCCAACCTATTTAATGGTTTTGTCCACGAAACGCCTATGTGTCCATTTCCAACCTATTTAATGGTTTTGTCCACGAAACGCCTATGTGTCCATTTCCAACCTATTTAATGGTTTTGTCCACGAAACGCCTATGTGTCCATTTCCAACCTATTTAATGGTTTTGTCCACGAAACGCCTATGTGTCCATTTCCAACCTATTTAATGGTTTTGTCCACGAAACCCGTATGTGTCCATTTCCAACCTATTTAATGGTTTTGTCCACGAAACGCCTATGTGTCCTTTTCCAATCTATTCAATAGGTTTGTCCACGAAACGCCTATGTGTCCATTTCCAACCTATTTAATGGTTTTGTCCACGAAACGCCTATGTGTCCATTTCCAACCTATTTAATGGTTTTGTCCACGAAACCCGTATGTGTCCATTTCCAACCTATTTAATGGTTTTGTCCACGAAACGCCTATGTGTCCATTTCCAACCTATTTAATGGTTTTGTCCACGAAGCGCCTATGTGTCCATTTCCAACCTATTTAATGGTTTTGTCCACGAAACCCGTATGTGTCCATTTCCAACCTATTTAATGGGTTTTGTCCATGAAACGCCTATGTGTCCATTTCCAACCTATTTAATGGTTTTGTCCACGAAGCGCCTATGTGTCCTTTTACAACCTATTTAATGGGTTTGTCCACGAAACGCCTATGTGTCCTTTTACAACCTATTTAATGGTTTTTGTCTATGAAACGCCTATGTGTCCATTTCCAACCTATTTAATGGTTTTGTCCATGAAACGCCTATGTGTCCATTTCCAACCTATTTAATGGTTTTGTCCACGAAGCGCCTATGTGTCCATTTCCAACCTATTTAATGGGTTTGTCCACGAAACGCCTATATGTCCTTTTCAAACCTATTTAATGGTTTTGTCCACGAAACGCCTATGTGTCCTTTTCCAACCTTTTTAATGGTTTTGTCCACGAAACGCCTATGTGTCCATTTCCAACCTATTTAATGGGTTTGTCCACGAAACGCCTATGTGTCCTTTTCCAACCTATTTAATGGTTTTGTCCACGAAGCGCCTATGTGTCCTTTTACAATCTATTTAATGGGTTTGTCCACGAAGCGCCTATATGTCCTTTTCAAACCTATTTAATGGTTTTGTCCACGAAACGCCTATGTGTCCTTTTCAAACCTATTTAATGGTTTTGTCCACGAAACGCCTATGTGTCCTTTTCCAACCTTTTTAATGGTTTTGTCCACGAAACGCCTATGTGTCCATTTCCAACCTATTTAATGGGTTTGTCCACGAAACGCCTATGTGTCCTTTTTCAACCTATTTAATGGTTTTGTCCATGAAGCGCCTATGTGTCCATTTCCAACCTATTTAATGGGTTTGTCCACGAAGCGCCTATGTGTCCTTTTCCAACCTATTTAATGGTTTTGTCCATGAAACGCCTATGTGTCCTTTTCCAACCTATTTAATGGTTTTGTCCACGAAACGCCTATGTGTCCATTTCCAACCTATTTAATGGTTTTGTCCACGAAACGCCTATGGTGTCCTTTTCCAACCTATTTAATGGTTTTGTCCACGAAACGCGTATGTGTCTATTTCCAACCTATTTAATGGTTTTGTCCACGAAAAGCCTATGTGTCTATTTCCAATCTATTTAATGGGTTTGTCCACGAAACGCCTATGTGTCCATTTCCAACCTATTTAATGGTTTTGTCCACGAAACGCTTATGTGTCAATTTCCAACCTATTTAATGGGTTTTGTCCACGAAACGCCTATGTGTCCATTTCCAACCTATTTAATGGTTTTGTCCACGAAACGCCTATGTGTCAATTTCCAACCTATTTAATGGTTTTGTCCACGAAGCGCCTATGTGTCCTTTTACAACCTATTTAATGGGTTTGTCCACGAAACGCCTATGTGTCCATTTCCAACCTATTTAATGGTTTTGTCCACGAAGCGCCTATGTGTCCATTTGAAAACCTATTTAATGGTTTTGTCCACGAAACGCCTATGTGTCCATTTCCAACCTATTTAATGGTTTTGTCCACGAAACGCCTATGTGTCCTTTTCCAACCTATTTAATGGTTTTGTCCACGAAACGCCTATGTGTCCTTTTCCAACCTATTTAATGGTTTTGTCCACGAAACGCCTATGTGTCCTTTTCCAACCTATTTAATGGTTTTGTCCATGAAACGCCTGTGTCCTTTTCAAACCTATTTAATGGTTTTGTCCACGAAACGCCTATGTGTCCATTTCCAACCTATTTAATGGGTTTTGTCCACGAAACGCCTATGTGTCCATTTCCAACCTATTTAATGGTTTTGTCCACGAAACGCCTATGTGTCCATTTCCAACCTATTCAATGGTTTGGTCCACGAAACGCCTATGTGTCCATTTCCAACCTATTTAATGGTTTTGTCCACGAAACGCCTATGTGTCCATTTCCAACCTATTTAATGGTTTTGTCCACGAAGCGCCTATGTGTCCATTTCCAACCTATTTAATGGTTTTGTCCACGAAACGCCTATGTGTCCATTTCCAACCTATTTAATGGTTTTGTCCACGAAACGCCTATGTGTCCATTTCCAACCTATTTAATGGTTTTGTCCACGAAACGCCTATGTGTCCATTTCCAACCTATTTAATGGTTTTGTCCACGAAACGCCTATGTGTCCATTTCCAACCTATTTAATGGTTTTGTCCACGAAACGCCTATGTGTCCATTTCCAACCTATTTAATGGTTTTGTCCACGAAACGCCTATGTGTCCATTTCCAACCTATTTAATGGTTTTGTCCACGAAACCCGTATGTGTCCATTTCCAACCTATTTAATGGTTTTGTCCACGAAACGCCTATGTGTCCTTTTCCAACCTATTCAATAGGTTTGTCCACGAAACGCCTATGTGTCCATTTCCAACCTATTTAATGGTTTTGTCCACGAAACGCCTATGTGTCCATTTCCAACCTATTTAATGGTTTTGTCCACGAAACGCCTATGTGTCCATTTCCAACATATTTAATGGTTTTGTCCACGAAACCCGTATGTGTCCATTTCCAACCTATTTAATGGTTTTGTCCACGAAACGCCTATGGTGTCCTTTTCCCACCTATTTAATGGGTTTTGTCCATGAAACGCCTATGTGTCCATTTCCAACCTATTTAATGGTTTTGTCCACGAAGCGCCTATGTGTCATTTTACAACCTATTTAATGGTTTTGTCCACGAAACGCCTATGTGTCCTTTTACAACCTATTTAATGGTTTTTGTCTATGAAACGCCTATGTGTCCATTTCCAACCTATTTAATGGTTTTGTCCATGAAACGCCTATGTGTCCATTTCCAACCTATTTAATGGTTTTGTCCACGAAGCGCCTATGTGTCCATTTCCAACCTATTTAATGGGTTTGTCCACGAAACGCCTATATGTCCTTTTCAAACCTATTTAATGGTTTTGTCCACGAAACTCCTATGTGTCCTTTTCCAACCTATTTAATGGTTTTGTCCACGAAGCGCCTATGTGTCCTTTTACAACCTATTTAATGGGTTTGTCCACGAAGCGCCTATATGTCCTTTTCAAACCTATTTAATGGTTTTGTCCACGAAACGCCTATGTGTCCATTTCCAACCTATTTAATGGGTTTGTCCACGAAACGCCTATGTGTCCTTTTCCAACCTATTTAATGGTTTTGTCCACGAAGCGCCTATGTGTCCTTTTACAACCTATTTAATGGGTTTGTCCACGAAGCGCCTATATGTCCTTTTCAAACCTATTTAATGGTTTTGTCCACGAAACGCCTATGTGTCCATTTCCAACCTATTTAATGGGTTTGTCCACGAAACGCCTATATGTCCTTTTCAAACCTATTTAATGGTTTTGTCCACGAAACGCCTATGTGTCCTTTTCCAACCTTTTTAATGGTTTTGTCCACGAAACGCCTATGTGTCCATTTCCAACCTATTTAATGGGTTTGTCCACGAAACGCCTATGTGTCCTTTTTCAACCTATTTAATGGTTTTGTCCACGAAGCGCCTATGTGTCCATTTCCAACCTATTTAATGGTTTTGTCCACGAAACGCCTATGGTGTCCTTTTCAAACCTATTTAATGGTTTTGTCCACGAAACGCCTATGTGTCCTTTTCCAACCTATTTAATGGTTTTGTCCACGAAACGCCTATGTGTCCTTTTCCAACCTATTTAATGGTTTTGTCCACGAAACGCCTATGGTGTCTTTACAACCTATTTAATGGTTTTGTCCACGAAGCGCCTATGTGTCCTTTTCAAACCTATTTAATGGTTTTGTCCACGAAGCGCCTATGTGTCCATTTCCAACCTATTTAATGGTTTTGTCCACGAAGCGCCTATGTGTCCTTTTCAAACCTATTTAATGGTTTTGTCCACGAAGCGCCTATGTGTCCATTTCCAACCTATTTAATGGGTTTGTCCACGAAGCGCCTATGTGTCCTTTTCCAACCTATTTATTGGTTTTGTCCACGAAACGCCTATGTGTCCATTTCCAACCTATTTAATGGTTTTTTCCACGAAACGCCTATGGTGTCCATTTCCAACCTATTTAATGGTTTTGTCCACGAAGCGCCTATGTGTCCATTTCCAACCTATTTAATGGTTTTGTCCACGAAACGCCTATGTGTCCTTTTCCAACCTATTCAATAGGTTTGTCCACGAAACGCCTATGTGTCCATTTCCAACCTATTTAATGGTTTTGTCCACGAAACGCCTATGTGTCCATTTCCAACCTATTTAATGGTTTTGTCCACGAAACGCCTATGTGTCCATTTCCAACCTATTTAATGGTTTTGTCCACGAAACGCCTATGTGTCCATTTCCAACCTATTTAATGGTTTTGTCCACGAAACCCGTATGTGTCCATTTCCAACCTATTTAATGGTTTTGTCCACGAAACGCCTATGTGTCCTTTTCCAACCTATTCAATAGGTTTGTCCACGAAACGCCTATGTGTCCATTTCCAACCTATTTAATGGTTTTGTCCACGAAACGCCTATGTGTCCATTTCCAACCTATTTAATGGTTTTGTCCACGAAACCCGTATGTGTCCATTTCCAACCTATTTAATGGTTTTGTCCACGAAACGCCTATGGTGTCCTTTTCCCACCTATTTAATGGGTTTTGTCCATGAAACGCCTATGTGTCCATTTCCAACCTATTTAATGGTTTTGTCCACGAAGCGCCTATGTGTCATTTTACAACCTATTTAATGGTTTTGTCCACGAAACGCCTATGTGTCCTTTTACAACCAATTTAATGGTTTTTGTCTATGAAACGCCTATGTGTCCATTTCCAACCTATTTAATGGTTTTGTCCATGAAACGCCTATGTGTCCATTTCCAACCTATTTAATGGTTTTGTCCACGAAGCGCCTATGTGTCCATTTCCAACCTATTTAATGGGTTTGTCCACGAAACGCCTATGTGTCCTTTTCCAACCTATTTAATGGTTTTGTCCACGAAGCGCCTATGTGTCCTTTTACAACCTATTTAATGGGTTTGTCCACGAAGCGCCTATATGTCCTTTTCAAACCTATTTAATGGTTTTGTCCACGAAACGCCTATGTGTCCATTTCCAACCTATTTAATGGGTTTGTCCACGAAACGCCTATGTGTCCTTTTTCAACCTATTTAATGGTTTTGTCCACGAAGCGCCTATGTGTCCATTTCCAACCTATTTAATGGGTTTGTCCACGAAGCGCCTATGTGTCCTTTTCCAACCTATTTAATGGTTTTGTCCATGAAACGCCTATGTGTCCTTTTCCAACCTATTTAATGGTTTTGTCCACGAAACGCCTATGTGTCCATTTCCAACCTATTTAATGGTTTTGTCCACGAAACGCCTATGGTGTCCTTTTCCAACCTATTTAATGGTTTTGTCCACGAAACGCCTATGGTGTCCTTTTCCAACCTATTTAATGGTTTTGTCCACGAAACGCGTATGTGTCTATTTCCAACCTATTTAATGGTTTTGTCCACGAAAAGCCTATGTGTCTATTTCCAACCTATTTAATGGGTTTGTCCACGAAACGCCTATGTGTCCATTTCCAACCTATTTAATGGTTTTGTCCACGAAACGCTTATGTGTCAATTTCCAACCTATTTAATGGGTTTTGTCCACGAAACGCCTATGTGTCCATTTCCAACCTATTTAATGGTTTTGTCCACGAAACGCCTATGTGTCAATTTCCAACCTATTTAATGGTTTTGTCCACGAAGCGCCTATGTGTCCTTTTACAACCTATTTAATGGGTTTGTCCACGAAACGCCTATGTGTCCTTTTCCAACCTATTTAATGGTTTTGTCCACGAAACGCCTATGTGTCCATTTCCAACCTATTTAATGGTTTTGTCCACGAAACGCCTATGTGTCCATTTCCAACCTATTTAATGGTTTTGTCCACGAAACGCTTATGTGTCCTTTTCCAACCTATTTAATGGTTTTTTCCACGAAACGCCTATGGTGTCCATTTCCAACCTATTTAATGGTTTTGTCCACGAAGCGCCTATGTGTCCTTTTCCAACCTATTTAATGGTTTTGTCCATGAAACGCCTGTGTCCTTTTTAAACCTATTTAATGGTTTTGTCCACGAAACTTCTATGTGTTCCAACCTATTTAATGGTTTTGTCCACGAAACGCCTATGGTGTCTTTACAACCTATTTAATGGTTTTGTCCACGAAGCGCCTATGTGTCCTTTTCAAACCTATTTAATGGTTTTGTCCACGAAACGCCTATGTGTCCTTTTCCAACCTATTTAATGGTTTTGTCCACGAAACGCCTATGTGTCCATTTCCAACCTATTTAATGGTTTTGTCCACGAAACGCCTATGTGTCCATTTCCAACCTATTTAATGGTTTTGTCCACGAAACGCTTATGTGTCCTTTTCCAACCTATTTAATGGTTTTGTCCACGAAACGCCTATGTGTCCATTTCCAACCTATTTAATGGTTTTGTCCACGAAACGCTTATGTGTCCTTTTCCAACCTATTTAATGGTTTTTTCCACGAAACGCCTATGTGTCCATTTCCAACCTATTTAATGGTTTTGTCCACGAAGCGCCTATGTGTCCTTTTCCAACCTATTTAATGGTTTTGTCCATGAAACGCCTATGGTGTCCATTTCCAACCTATTTAATGGTTTTGTCCACGAAGCGCCTATGTGTCCTTTTCCAACCTATTTAATGGTTTTGTCCACGAAGCGCCTATGTGTCCATTTCCAACCTATTTAATGGTTTTGTCCACGAAGCGCCTATGTGTCCTTTTCAAACCTATTTAATGGTTTTGTCCACGAAGCGCCTATGTGTCCATTTCCAACCTATTTAATGGGTTTGTCCACGAAGCGCCTATGTGTCCTTTTCCAACCTATTTATTGGTTTTGTCCACGAAACGCCTATGTGTCCATTTCCAACCTATTTAATGGTTTTTTCCACGAAACGCCTATGGTGTCCATTTCCAACCTATTTAATGGTTTTGTCCACGAAACGCCTATGGTGTCCATTTCCAACCTATTTAATGGGTTTGTCCACGAAGCGCCTATGTGTCCTTTTCCAACCTATTTAATGGTTTTTTCCACGAAACGCCTATGGTGTCCATTTCCAACCTATTTAATGGGTTTGTCCACGAAGCGCCTATGTGTCCTTTTCCAACCTATTTATTGGTTTTGTCCACGAAACGCTTATGTGTCCTTTTCCAACCTATTTAATAATTTTTTCCACGAAACGCCTATGGTGTCCATTTCCAACCTATTTAATGGTTTTGTCCACGAAGCGCCTATGTGTCCATTTCCAACCTATTTAATGGTTTTGTCCACGAAACGCCTATGTGTCCTTTTCCAACCTATTCAATAGGTTTGTCCACGAAACGCCTATGTGTCCATTTCCAACCTATTTAATGGTTTTGTCCACGAAACGCCTATGTGTCCATTTCCAACCTATTTAATGGTTTTGTCCACGAAACGCCTATGTGTCCATTTCCAACCTATTTAATGGTTTTGTCCACGAAACGCCTATGTGTCCATTTCCAACCTATTTAATGGTTTTGTCCACGAAACCCGTATGTGTCCATTTCCAACCTATTTAATGGTTTTGTCCACGAAACGCCTATGTGTCCTTTTCCAACCTATTCAATAGGTTTGTCCACGAAACGCCTATGTGTCCATTTCCAACCTATTTAATGGTTTTGTCCACGAAACGCCTATGTGTCCATTTCCAACCTATTTAATGGTTTTGTCCACGAAACCCGTATGTGTCCTTTTCCAACCTATTTAATAATTTTTTCCACGAAACGCCTATGGTGTCCATTTCCAACCTATTTAATGGTTTTGTCCACGAAGCGCCTATGTGTCCATTTCCAACCTATTTAATGGTTTTGTCCACGAAACGCCTATGTGTCCATTTCCAACCTATTTAATGGTTTTGTCCACGAAACCCGTATGTGTCCTTTTCCAACCTATTTAATAATTTTTTCCACGAAACGCCTATGGTGTCCATTTCCAACCTATTTAATGGTTTTGTCCACGAAACGCTTATGTGTCCTTTTCCAACCTATTTAATAATTTTTTCCACGAAACGCCTATGGTGTCCATTTCCAACCTATTTAATGGTTTTGTCCACGAAGCGCCTATGTGTCCATTTCCAACCTATTTAATGGTTTTGTCCACGAAACGCCTATGTGTCCTTTTCCAACCTATTCAATAGGTTTGGCCACGAAACGCCTATGTGTCCATTTCCAACCTATTTAATGGTTTTGTCCACGAAACGCCTATGTGTCCATTTCCAACCTATTTAATGGTTTTGTCCACGAAACGCCTATGTGTCCATTTCCAACCTATTTAATGGTTTTGTCCACGAAACGCCTATGTGTCCATTTCCAACCTATTTAATGGTTTTGTCCACGAAACCCGTATGTGTCCATTTCCAACCTATTTAATGGTTTTGTCCACGAAACGCCTATGTGTCCTTTTCCAACCTATTCAATAGGTTTGTCCACGAAACGCCTATGTGTCCATTTCCAACCTATTTAATGGTTTTGTCCACGAAACGCCTATGTGTCCATTTCCAACCTATTTAATGGTTTTGTCCACGAAACCCGTATGTGTCCATTTCCAACCTATTTAATGGTTTTGTCCACGAAACGCCTATGTGTCCATTTCCAACCTATTTAATGGTTTTGTCCACGAAGCGCCTATGTGTCCATTTCCAACCTATTTAATGGTTTTGTCCACGAAACCCGTATGTGTCCATTTCCAACCTATTTAATGGGTTTTGTCCATGAAACGCCTATGTGTCCATTTCCAACCTATTTAATGGTTTTGTCCACGAAGCGCCTATGTGTCATTTTACAACCTATTTAATGGTTTTGTCCACGAAACGCCTATGTGTCCTTTTACAACCTATTTAATGGTTTTTGTCTATGAAACGCCTATGTGTCCATTTCCAACCTATTTAATGGTTTTGTCCATGAAACGCCTATGTGTCCATTTCCAACCTATTTAATGGTTTTGTCCACGAAGCGCCTATGTGTCCATTTCCAACCTATTTAATGGGTTTGTCCACGAAACGCCTATATGTCCTTTTCAAACCTATTTAATGGTTTTGTTCACGAAACGCCTATGTGTCCTTTTCCAACCTTTTTAATGGTTTTGTCCACGAAACGCCTATGTGTCCATTTCCAACCTATTTAATGGGTTTGTCCACGAAACGCCTATGTGTCCTTTTCCAACCTATTTAATGGTTTTGTCCACGAAGCGCCTATGTGTCCTTTTACAACCTATTTAATGGGTTTGTCCACGAAGCGCCTATATGTCCTTTTCAAACCTATTTAATGGTTTTGTCCACGAAACGCCTATGTGTCCATTTCCAACCTATTTAATGGGTTTGTCCACGAAACGCCTATATGTCCTTTTCAAACCTATTTAATGGTTTTGTCCACGAAACGCCTATGTGTCCTTTTCCAACCTTTTTAATGGTTTTGTCCACGAAACGCCTATGTGTCCATTTCCAACCTATTTAATGGGTTTGTCCACGAAACGCCTATGTGTCCTTTTTCAACCTATTTAATGGTTTTGTCCATGAAGCGCCTATGTGTCCATTTCCAACCTATTTAATGGGTTTGTCCACGAAGCGCCTATGTGTCCTTTTCCAACCTATTTAATGGTTTTGTCCATGAAACGCCTATGTGTCCTTTTCCAACCTATTTAATGGTTTTGTCCACGAAACGCCTATGTGTCCATTTCCAACCTATTTAATGGTTTTGTCCACGAAACGCCTATGGTGTCCTTTTCCAACCTATTTAATGGTTTTGTCCACGAAACGCGTATGTGTCTATTTCCAACCTATTTAATGGTTTTGTCCACGAAACGCCTATGTGTCCATTTCCAACCTATTTAATGGTTTTGTCCATGAAACGCCTATGTGTCCTTTTCCAACCTATTTAATGGTTTTGTCCACGAAACGCCTATGTGTCCATTTCCAACCTATTTAATGGTTTTGTCCACGAAACGCCTATGGTGTCCTTTTCCAACCTATTTAATGGTTTTGTCCACGAAACGCGTATGTGTCTATTTCCAACCTATTTAATGGTTTTGTCCACGAAAAGCCTATGTGTCTATTTCCAATCTATTTAATGGGTTTGTCCACGAAACGCCTATGTGTCTATTTCCAACCTATTTAATGGTTTTGTCCACGAAAAGCCTATGTGTCTATTTCCAATCTATTTAATGGTTTTGTCCACGAAACGCCTATGTGTCCATTTCCAACCTATTTAATGGTTTTGTCCACGAAACGCTTATGTGTCAATTTCCAACCTATTTAATGGGTTTTGTCCACGAAACGCCTATGTGTCCATTTCCAACCTATTTAATGGTTTTGTCCACGAAACGCCTATGTGTCAATTTCCAACCTATTTAATGGTTTTGTCCACGAAACGCCTATGTGTCCATTTCCAACCTATTTAATGGTTTTGTCCACGAAACGCTTATGTGTCAATTTCCAACCTATTTAATGGTTTTGTCCACGAAACGCCTATGTGTCCTTTTCCAACCTATTTAATGGTTTTGTCCACGAAACGCCTATGTGTCCTTTTCCAACCTATTTAATGGTTTTGTCCATGAAACGCCTGTGTCCTTTTCAAACCTATTTAATGGTTTTGTCCACGAAACGCCTATGTGTCCATTTCCAACCTATTTAATGGGTTTTGTCCACGAAACGCCTATGTGTCCATTTCCAACCTATTTAATGGTTTTGTCCACGAAGCGCCTATGTGTCCATTTGAAAACCTATTTAATGGTTTTGTCCACGAAACGCCTATGTGTCCATTTCCAACCTATTTAATGGTTTTGTCCACGAAACGCCTATGTGTCCTTTTCCAACCTATTTAATGGTTTTGTCCACGAAACGCCTATGTGTCCTTTTCCAACCTATTTAATGGTTTTGTCCATGAAACGCCTGTGTCCTTTTCAAACCTATTTAATGGTTTTGTCCACGAAACGCCTATGTGTCCATTTCCAACCTATTTAATGGGTTTTGTCCACGAAACGCCTATGTGTCCATTTCCAACCTATTTAATGGGTTTTGTCCACGAAACGCCTATGTGTCCATTTCCAACCTATTTAATGGTTTTGTCCACGAAACGCCTATGTGTCCATTTCCAACCTATTCAATGGTTTGGTCCACGAAACGCCTATGTGTCCATTTCCAACCTATTTAATGGTTTTGTCCACGAAACGCCTATGTGTCCATTTCCAACCTATTTAATGGTTTTGTCCACGAAGCGCCTATGTGTCCATTTCCAACCTATTTAATGGTTTTGTCCACGAAACGCCTATGTGTCCATTTCCAACCTATTTAATGGTTTTGTCCACGAAACGCCTATGTGTCCATTTCCAACCTATTTAATGGTTTTGTCCACGAAACGCCTATGTGTCCATTTCCAACCTATTTAATGGTTTTGTCCACGAAACGCCTATGTGTCCATTTCCAACCTATTTAATGGTTTTGTCCACGAAACGCCTATGTGTCCATTTCCAACCTATTTAATGGGTTTTGTCCACGAAACGCCTATGTGTCCATTTCCAACCTATTTAATGGTTTTGTCCACGAAACGCCTATGTGTCCATTTCCAACCTATTCAATGGTTTGGTCCACGAAACGCCTATGTGTCCATTTCCAACCTATTTAATGGTTTTGTCCACGAAACGCCTATGTGTCCATTTCCAACCTATTTAATGGTTTTGTCCACGAAGCGCCTATGTGTCCATTTCCAACCTATTTAATGGTTTTGTCCACGAAACGCCTATGTGTCCATTTCCAACCTATTTAATGGTTTTGTCCACGAAACGCCTATGTGTCCATTTCCAACCTATTTAATGGTTTTGTCCACGAAACGCCTATGTGTCCATTTCCAACCTATTTAATGGTTTTGTCCACGAAACGCCTATGTGTCCATTTCCAACCTATTTAATGGTTTTGTCCACGAAACGCCTATGTGTCCATTTCCAACCTATTTAATGGTTTTGTCCACGAAACCCGTATGTGTCCATTTCCAACCTATTTAATGGTTTTGTCCACGAAACGCCTATGGTGTCCTTTTCCCACCTATTTAATGGGTTTTGTCCATGAAACGCCTATGTGTCCATTTCCAACCTATTTAATGGTTTTGTCCACGAAGCGCCTATGTGTCATTTTACAACCTATTTAATGGTTTTGTCCACGAAACGCCTATGTGTCCTTTTCCAACCTATTTAATGGTTTTGTCCACGAAGCGCCTATGTGTCCATTTCCAACCTATTTAATGGGTTTGTCCACGAAACGCCTATGTGTCCATTTCCAACCTATTTAATGGTTTTGTCCACGAAGCGCCTATGTGTCCATTTCCAACCTATTTAATGGGTTTGTCCACGAAACGCCTATATGTCCTTTTCAAACCTATTTAATGGTTTTGTCCACGAAACGCCTATGTGTCCTTTTACAACCTATTTAATGGTTTTGTCCACGAAACGCCTATGTGTCATTTTACAACCTATTTAATGGTTTTGTCCACGAAACGCCTATGTGTCCTTTTACAACCTATTTAATGGTTTTTGTCTATGAAACGCCTATGTGTCCTTTTCCAACCTATTTAATGGTTTTTGTCTATGAAACGCCTATGTGTCCTTTTACAACCTATTTAATGGTTTTTGTCTATGAAACGCCTATGTGTCTTTTTCCAACCTATTTAATGGTTTTGTCCACGAAGCGCCTATGTGTCCATTTCCAACCTATTTAATGGTTTTGTCCATGAAACGCCTATGTGTCCATTTCCAACCTATTTAATGGTTTTGTCCACGAAGCGCCTATGTGTCCATTTCCAACCTATTTAATGGGTTTGTCCACGAAACGCCTATATGTCCTTTTCAAACCTATTTAATGGTTTTGTCCACGAAACGCCTATGTGTCCTTTTCCAACCTTTTTAATGGTTTTGTCCACGAAACGCCTATGTGTCCATTTCCAACCTATTTAATGGGTTTGTCCACGAAACGCCTATGTGTCCTTTTCCAACCTATTTAATGGTTTTGTCCACGAAGCGCCTATGTGTCCTTTTACAACCTATTTAATGGGTTTGTCCACGAAGCGCCTATATGTCCTTTTCAAACCTATTTAATGGTTTTGTCCACGAAACGCCTATGTGTCCATTTCCAACCTATTTAATGGGTTTGTCCACGAAACGCCTATATGTCCTTTTCAAACCTATTTAATGGTTTTGTCCACGAAACGCCTATGTGTCCTTTTCCAACCTTTTTAATGGTTTTGTCCACGAAACGCCTATGTGTCCATTTCCAACCTATTTAATGGGTTTGTCCACGAAACGCCTATGTGTCCTTTTTCAACCTATTTAATGGTTTTGTCCACGAAGCGCCTATGTGTCCATTTCCAACCTATTTAATGGTTTTGTCCACGAAACGCCTATGGTGTCCTTTTCCAACCTATTTAATGGTTTTGTCCACGAAACGCCTATGGTGTCCTTTTCCAACCTATTTAATGGTTTTGTCCACGAAACGCGTATGTGTCTATTTCCAACCTATTTAATGGTTTTGTCCACGAAAAGCCTATGTGTCTATTTCCAACCTATTTAATGGGTTTGTCCACGAAACGCCTATGTGTCCATTTCCAACCTATTTAATGGTTTTGTCCACGAAACGCTTATGTGTCAATATCCAACCTATTTAATGGGTTTTGTCCACGAAACGCCTATGTGTCCATTTCCAACCTATTTAATGGTTTTGTCCACGAAACGCCTATGTGTCAATTTCCAACCTATTTAATGGTTTTGTCCACGAAGCGCCTATGTGTCAATTTCCAACCTATTTAATGGTTTTGTCCACGAAGCGCCTATGTGTCCTTTTCCAACCTATTTAATGGTTTTGTCCACGAAACGCCTATGTGTCCATTTCCAACCTATTTAATGGTTTTGTCCACGAAACGCCTATGTGTCCATTTCCAACCTATTTAATGGTTTTGTCCACGAAGCGCCTATGTGTCCATTTGAAAACCTATTTAATGGTTTTGTCCACGAAACGCCTATGTGTCCATTTCCAACCTATTTAATGGTTTTGTCCACGAAACGCCTATGTGTCCTTTTCCAACCTATTTAATGGTTTTGTCCACGAAGCGCCTATGTGTCCATTTCCAACCTATTTAATGGTTTTGTCCACGAAACGCCTATGTGTCCTTTTCCAACCTATTTAATGGTTTTGTCCACGAAACGCCTATGTGTCCTTTTCCAACCTATTTAATGGTTTTGTCCATGAAACGCCTGTGTCCTTTTCAAACCTATTTAATGGTTTTGTCCACGAAACGCCTATGGTGTCTTTACAACCTATTTAATGGTTTTGTCCACGAAACGCCTATGTGTCCATTTCCAACCTATTTAATGGGTTTTGTCCACGAAACGCCTATGTGTCCATTTCCAACCTATTTAATGGGTTTTGTCCACGAAACGCCTATGTGTCCATTTCCAACCTATTTAATGGTTTTGTCCACGAAACGCCTATGTGTCCATTTCCAACCTATTCAATGGTTTGGTCCACGAAACGCCTATGTGTCCATTTCCAACCTATTTAATGGTTTTGTCCACGAAACGCCTATGTGTCCATTTCCAACCTATTTAATGGTTTTGTCCACGAAGCGCCTATGTGTCCATTTCCAACCTATTTAATGGTTTTGTCCACGAAACGCCTATGTGTCCATTTCCAACCTATTTAATGGTTTTGTCCACGAAACGCCTATGTGTCCATTTCCAACCTATTTAATGGTTTTGTCCACGAAGCGCCTATGTGTCCATTTCCAACCTATTTAATGGGTTTGTCCACGAAACACCTATGTGTCCTTTTCCAACCTATTTAATGGTTTTGTCCACGAAACGCCTATGTGTCCTTTTCCAACCTATTTAATGGGTTTGTCCACGAAACACCTATGTGTCCATTTCCAACCTATTTGATGGTTTTGTCCACGAAACGCCTATGTGTCCATTTCCAACCTATTTAATGGTTTTGTCCACGAAACGCCTATGTGTCCTTTTCCAACCTATTTAATGGGTTTGTCCACGAAACGCCTATGTGTCCTTTTCCAACATATTTAATGGTTTTGTCCACGAAACGCCTATGGTGTCCATTTCCAACCTATTTAATGGTTTTGTCCACGAAACGCCTATGTGTCCTTTTCCAACCTATTTAATGGGTTTGTCCACGAAACGCCTATGTGTCCTTTTCCGACCTATTTAATGGTTTTGTCCACGAAACGCCTATGTGTCCATTTCCAACCTATTTAATGGGTTTGTCCACGAAACGCCTATGTGTCCTTTTCCAACCTATTTAATGGTTTTGTCCACGAAGCGCCTATGGTGTCCTTTTCCAACCTATTTAATGGTTTTGTCCACGAAGCGCCTATGTGTCCATTTCCAACCTATTTAATGGGTTTGTCCACGAAACGCCTATGTGTCCTTTTCCAACATATTTAATGGTTTTGTCCACGAAACGCCTATGGTGTCCATTTCCAACCTATTTAATGGTTTTGTCCACGAAACGCCTATGTGTCCTTTTCCAACCTATTTAATGGGTTTGTCCACGAAACGCCTATGTGTCCTTTTCCAACCTATTTAATGGTTTTGTCCACGAAGCGCCTATGGTGTCCTTTTCCAACCTATTTAATGGTTTTGTCCACGAAGCGCCTATGTGTCCTTTTCAAACCTATTCAATGGGTTTGTCCACGAAACGCCTATGTGTCCTTTTCCAACCTATTTAATGGGTTTGTCCACGAAGCGCCTATGTGTCCTTTTCAAACCTATTTAACCTGTTAAGCTTCAAGCCCATTTTTGAAAAATCCCCAGATATGGCATTCCCAAACTGAAACAGATACAGTTCATGAACCCTTTGTACTAAAAGCACAAGTAAGATCTCATTTGAAAGCTGACACCTGGAAGTTTATTGTAAATGTAGAATTAATTATTGTCATAATGAAAAAAAATAGTTATAAATAGCTTCAAAGTTTTGTAAAGTTATTATACATTTATTTTTATGAAACATCTTCATGAAAATAAAATTGAAGTTGGCCCTGGAGCAATCTAGAAATGCACTGCAGCTAAAGCCACATGTCTGGCCATGTTATATTTAAAATCTGAAGATGATAAGTCTAAAACTCTGTATTTAGTTCAATGTTTTTCAAGATCATGTCATATGACTTTATTTTGATTAGACTGGTGTTTATTGTCATCTTATAAGCATCTATTCAGTCTATTGCCTCTATTGTTTTGTGATGCAAAAACGAGCCCCATTCAGTCTCAGTCTCCCCTGCACATATTCACACCTCTCCAGCCTGTTTATTGCTCTAAATATGCTTTTCTTTTGTCTGCATTATAATCACTAACGACTAGCAATTCACACTGTTTCAATCCCTCATTTATTTTATAAAAGTTCTCACTTCACAGTGAAACTGTATCAAATGCCCTTTTTGAAAAACGAAACAGTTCAGTAAGCATTCTTATTTAGAAAAAAATCATAAAAATTACACCGAAGTTAGGTAGCAGGTGCTCAGTACTAGCTAGCATGTTAGCTTAGCACACCATCAATACACGACAATTTATGAGAATAAAACTATGTTTGTGCTCAACTTACTTTATAGCGCAAGTCGAGTGTTTTAAATAACTTTCTGTAATCTGATTTGGCTTCAGATAAAAAAATCAGATAGAAAATATATTATTTTATTGTATTCTGCACAATTTGAAAGTCTATCTCGATTAGCATTACATTATACATATAATCTATTATTATGAAAATACCTGACATGACTCGAAGAACACAGGTAAATCAAATATCATTGCAATCATGTTTATTGTCTTCAAAACATCTTTATCTGCACTTTACAGCGATCTCGGATAGCTTTGTTGTGCCAGGACTTCCTGAATGTCACATGATTATAGTTCTTCTTCATGTGATCCATATATGGACTTTACTGTTCAAACAGCGCCCCAGACCGTTAGTATGAATTGATAACACAGTACATCAGAGTATACAGCGCTCAAAATGATTACATCGACGCATTTGGGTATAAATTCAATAAATATTATTCCTGTCTATAGAAGTCTGATGTAAACCTATGAGAATCTATCAATATTTCTCCAAATCTGCACATGTTTGAGCTAAAAGCCCTGAGGGACGTTGTTTTGTCAAGCTCTGTCATGACGATCGCACGGGAGTTTTTTTCTGAATGGAAGCGGCTGACGCTCATAATTCATATTAAAGGTAACGACTCATTTTTTAATTTCATAACTCCTGACACAAATTAAGACATAACTGTCACTATAAGTTTCACAGAATACAATAGTGGTCAAATACTGAAACTTGAGTCTTATATCTTTTTAATGATGTATAGTTTGTCAAGGTAATAACATTAAATCTGATAGTAACTTTGAACTATTTAAAAAAAAAACGCTTCAGTGCGCCCGCGCTCTGGTGAAGCTTAACAGGTTAAATAGGTTGGAAATGGACACATAGGCGTTTCGTGGACAAAACCATTAAATAGGTTGTAAAAGGACACATAGGCGCTTCGTGGACAAAACCATTAAATAGGTTGGAAATGGACACATAGGCGTTTCGTGGACAAAACCATTAAATAGGTTGGAAATGGACACATAGGCGCTTCGTAGACAAAACCATTAAATAGGTTGGAAATGGACACATAGGCGTTTCATGGACAAAACCCATTAAATAGGTGGGAAAAGGACACCATAGGCGTTTCGTGGACAAAACCATTAAATAGGTTGGAAATGGACACATACGGGTTTCGTGGACAAAACCATTAAATAGGTTGGAAATGGACACATAGGCGTTTCGTGGACAAAACCATTAAATAGGTTGGAAATGGACACATAGGCGTTTCGTGGACAAAACCATTAAATAGGTTGGAAATGGACACATAGGCGTTTCGTGGACAAACCTATTGAATAGGTTGGAAAAGGACACATAGGCGTTTCGTGGACAAAACCATTGAATAGGTTGGAAATGGACATATAGGCGTTTCGTGGACAAAACCATTGAATAGGTTGGAAATGGACACATAGGCGTTTCGTGGACAAACCTATTGAATAGGTTGGAAAAGGACACATAGGCGTTTCGTGGACAAAACCATTGAATAGGTTGGAAATGGACACATAGGCGTTTCGTGGACAAACCTATTGAATAGGTTGGAAATGGACACATAGGCGTTTCGTGGACAAAACCATTAAATAGGTTGGAAAAGGACACATAGGCGTTTCGTGGACAAAACCATTAAATAGGTTGGAAATGGACACATAGGCGTTTCGTGGACAAAACCATTAAATAGGTTGGAAATGGACACATAGGCGTTTCGTGGACAAAACCATTAAATAGGTTGGAAAAGGACACATAGGCGTTTCGTGGACAAACCTATTGAATAGGTTGGAAAAGGACACATAGGCGTTTCGTGGACAAAACCATTAAATAGGTTGGAAATGGACACATAGGCGCTTCGTGGACAAAACCATTAAATAGGTTGGAAATGGACACATAGGCGTTTCGTGGACAAAACCATTAAATAGGTTGGAAATGGACACATAGGCGTTTCGTGGACAAAACCATTAAATAGGTTGGAAAAGGACACATAGGCGTTTCGTGGACAAACCTATTGAATAGGTTGGAAAAGGACACATAGGCGTTTCGTGGACAAAACCATTAAATAGGTTGGAAATGGACACATAGGCGCTTCGTGGACAAAACCATTAAATAGGTTGGAAATGGACACAGGCGTTTCGTGGACAAAACCATTAAATAGGTTGGAAATGGACACATAGGCGTTTCGTGGACAAAACCATTAAATAGGTTGGAAAAGGACACATAGGCGTTTCGTGGACAAACCTATTGAATAGGTTGGAAAAGGACACATAGGCGTTTCGTGGACAAAACCATTAAATAGGTTGGAAATGGACACATAGGCGCTTCGTGGACAAAACCATTAAATAGGTTGGAAATGGACACAGGCGTTTCGTGGACAAAACCATTAAATAGGTTGGAAATGGACACATAGGCGTTTCGTGGACAAAACCATTAAATAGGTTGGAAATGGACACATAGGCGCTTCGTGGACAAAACCATTAAATAGGTTGGAAATGGACACCATAGGCGTTTCGTGGAAAAAAACATTAAATAGGTTGGAAAAGGACACATAAGCGTTTCGTGGACAAAACCATTAAATAGGTTGGAAATGGACACATAGGCGTTTCGTGGACAAAACCAATTAATAGGTTGGAAAAGGACACATAGGCGCTTCGTGGACAAACCCATTAAATAGGTTGGAAATGGACACATAGGCGCTTCGTGGACAAAACCATTAAATAGGTTTGAAAAGGACACATAGGCGCTTCGTGGACAAAACCATTAAATAGGTTGTAAAGACACCATAGGCGTTTCGTGGACAAAACCATTAAATAGGTTGGAAAAGGACACATAGGCGTTTCGTGGACAAAACCATTAAATAGGTTTGAAAAGGACACATAGGCGCTTCGTGGACAAAACCATTAAATAGGTTGTAAAGACACCATAGAAGTTTCGTGGACAAAACCATTAAATAGGTTTGAAAAGGACACATAGGCGCTTCGTGGACAAAACCATTAAATAGGTTGTAAAGACACCATAGGCGTTTCGTGGACAAAACCATTAAATAGGTTGGAGATGGACACATAGGCGTTTCGTGGACAAAACCATTAAATAGGTTGGAACACATAGAAGTTTCGTGGACAAAACCATTAAATAGGTTTGAAAAGGACACAGGCGTTTCATGGACAAAACCATTAAATAGGTTGGAAAAGGACACATAGGCGCTTCGTGGACAAAACCATTAAATAGGTTGGAAAAGGACACATAGGCGTTTCGTGGACAAAACCATTAAATAGGTTGGAAATGGACACACGCGTTTCGTGGACAAAACCATTAAATAGGTTGGAAAAGGACACATAGGCGTTTCGTGGACAAAACCATTGAATAGGTTGGAAATGGACACATAGGCGTTTCGTGGACAAACCTATTGAATAGGTTGGAAATGGACACATAGGCGTTTCGTGGACAAAACCATTAAATAGGTTGGAAATGGACACATAGGCGTTTCGTGGACAAAACCATTAAATAGGTTGGAAATGGACACATAGGCGTTTCGTGGACAAAACCATTAAATAGGTTGGAAAAGGACACATAAGAGTTTCGTGGACAAAACCATTAAATAGGTTGGAAATGGACACATAGGCGTTTCGTGGACAAAACCATTAAATAGGTTGGAAAAGGACACATAGGCGTTTCGTGGACAAACCTATTGAATAGGTTGGAAAAGGACACATAGGCGTTTCGTGGACAAAACCATTAAATAGGTTGGAAATGGACACATAGGCGCTTCGTGGACAAAACCATTAAATAGGTTGGAAATGGACACAGGCGTTTCGTGGACAAAACCATTAAATAGGTTGGAAATGGACACATAGGCGTTTCGTGGACAAAACCATTAAATAGGTTGGAAAAGGACACATAGGCGTTTCGTGGACAAACCTATTGAATAGGTTGGAAAAGGACACATAGGCGTTTCGTGGACAAAACCATTAAATAGGTTGGAAATGGACACATAGGCGCTTCGTGGACAAAACCATTAAATAGGTTGGAAATGGACACAGGCGTTTCGTGGACAAAACCATTAAATAGGTTGGAAATGGACACATAGGCGTTTCGTGGACAAAACCATTAAATAGGTTGGAAATGGACACATAGGCGCTTCGTGGACAAAACCATTAAATAGGTTGGAAATGGACACCATAGGCGTTTCGTGGAAAAAAACATTAAATAGGTTGGAAAAGGACACATAAGCGTTTCGTGGACAAAACCATTAAATAGGTTGGAAATGGACACATAGGCGTTTCGTGGACAAAACCAATTAATAGGTTGGAAAAGGACACATAGGCGCTTCGTGGACAAACCCATTAAATAGGTTGGAAATGGACACATAGGCGCTTCGTGGACAAAACCATTAAATAGGTTTGAAAAGGACACATAGGCGCTTCGTGGACAAAACCATTAAATAGGTTGTAAAGACACCATAGGCGTTTCGTGGACAAAACCATTAAATAGGTTGGAAAAGGACACATAGGCGTTTCGTGGACAAAACCATTAAATAGGTTTGAAAAGGACACATAGGCGCTTCGTGGACAAAACCATTAAATAGGTTGTAAAGACACCATAGAAGTTTCGTGGACAAAACCATTAAATAGGTTTGAAAAGGACACATAGGCGCTTCGTGGACAAAACCATTAAATAGGTTGTAAAGACACCATAGGCGTTTCGTGGACAAAACCATTAAATAGGTTGGAGATGGACACATAGGCGTTTCGTGGACAAAACCATTAAATAGGTTGGAACACATAGAAGTTTCGTGGACAAAACCATTAAATAGGTTTGAAAAGGACACAGGCGTTTCATGGACAAAACCATTAAATAGGTTGGAAAAGGACACATAGGCGCTTCGTGGACAAAACCATTAAATAGGTTGGAAAAGGACACATAGGCGTTTCGTGGACAAAACCATTAAATAGGTTGGAAATGGACACACGCGTTTCGTGGACAAAACCATTAAATAGGTTGGAAAAGGACACCATAGGCGTTTCGTGGACAAAACCATTAAATAGGTTGGAAATGGACACATAGGCGTTTCGTGGACAAAACCATTAAATAGGTATTCAAATGGACACATAGGCGCTTCGTGGACAAAACCATTAAATAGGTTGGAAATGGACACATAGGCCTTTCGTGGACAAAACCCATTAAATAGGTTGGAAATGGACACATAGGCGTTTCGTGGACAAAACCATTAAATAGGTTGGAAAAGGACACATAGGCGTTTCGTGGACAAAACCATTAAATAGATTGGAAAAGAACACAGGCGTTTCGTGGACAAACCCATTAAATAGGTTGGAAAACGACACCAGCGTTTCGTGGGCAAACCCATTAAATAGGTTGGAAAAGGACACATAGGCGCTTCGTGGACAAAACCATTAAATAGGTTGGAAATGGACACATAGGCGTTTCGTGGACAAAACCATTAAATAGGTTGGAAAAGGACACATAGGCGTTTCGTGGACAAAACCATTAAATAGGTTGGAAATGGACACATACGCGTTTCGTGGACAAAACCATTAAATAGGTTGGAAATGGACACATAGGCGTTTCGTGGACAAAACCATTAAATAGGTTGGAAAAGGACACATAGGCGTTTCGTGGACAAAACCATTAAATAGGTTGGAAATGGACACATAGGCGTTTCGTGGTCAAAACCCATTAAATAGGTTGGAAATGGACACATAGGCGTTTCGTGGACAAAACCATTAAATAGGTTGGAAATGGACACATAGGCGTTTCGTGGACAAAACCCCTTTAAATAGGTTGGAAATGGACACATAGGCGTTTCGTGGACAAAACCATTAAATAGGTTGGAAAAGGACACATAGGCGTTTCGTGGACAAAACCATTAAATAGGTTGGAAAAGGATACAGGCGTTTCGTGGACAAACCCATTAAATAGGTTGGAAAACGACACCAGCGTTTCGTGGACAAACCCATTAAATAGGTTGGAAAAGGACACATAGGCGTTTCGTGGACAAAACCATTAAATAGGTTGGAAAAGGACACCATAGGCGTTTCGTGGACAAAACCATTAAATAGGTTGGAAATGGACACAGGCGTTTCGTGGACAAACCCATTAAATAGGTTGGAAATGGACACAGGCGTTTCGTGGACAAAACCAATTAAATAGGTTGGAAATGGACACATAGGCGTTTCGTGGACAAACCCATTAAATAGGTTGTAAAAGGACACATAGGCGCTTCGTGGACAAAACCATTAAATAGGTTGGAAATTGACACATAGGAGTTTCGTGGACAAAACCATTAAATAGGTTGGAAATGGACACATAGGCGTTTCGTGGACAAAACCCATTAAATAGGTTGGAAATGGACACATAGGCGTTTCGTGGACAAAACCATTAAATAGGTTGGAAATGGACACATAAGCGTTTCGTGGACAAAACCATTAAATAGGTTGGAAATAGACACATAGGCTTTTCGTGGACAAAACCATTAAATAGGTTGGAAATAGACACATACGCGTTTCGTGGACAAAACCATTAAATAGGTTGGAAAAGGACACCATAGGCGTTTCGTGGACAAAACCATTAAATAGGTTGGAAAAGGACACCATAGTCGTTTCGTGGACAAAACCATTAAATAGGTTGGAAATGGACACATAGGTGTTTCGTGGACAAAACCATTAAATAGGTTGGAAAAGGACACATAGGCGTTTCATGGACAAAACCATTAAATAGGTTTGAAAATGACACATAGGCGCTTCGTGGACAAAACCATTAAATAGGTTGGAAATGGACACAGGCGTTTCGTGGACAAAACCCATTAAATAGGTTGGAAAAGGACACCATAGGCGTTTCGTGGACAAAACCATTAAATAGGTTGGAAAAGGACACCATAGGCGTTTCGTGGACAAAACCATTAAATAGGTTGGAAAAGGACACATAGGCGTTTCGTGGACAAAACCATTAAATAGGTTGGAAAAGGACACATAGGCGTTTCGTGGACAAAACCATTAAATAGGTTGGAAAAGGACACATAGGCGTTTCGTGGACAAAACCATTAAATAGGTTGGAAATGGACACATAGGCGTTTCGTGGACAAAACCATTAAATAGGTTGGAAATGGACACATAGGCGTTTCATGGACAAAACCATTAAATAGGTTGGAACACATAGGCGTTTCGTGGACAAAACCATTAAATAGGTTGGAACACATGGGCGTTTCGTGGACAAACCCATTAAATAGGTTGGAAAAGGACACATAGGCGTTTCGTGGACAAAACCATTAAATAGGTTGGAAAAGGACACCATAGGCGTTTCGTGGACAAAACCATTAAATAGGTTGGAAATGGACACATAGGCGTTTCGTGGACAAAACCATTAAATAGGTTGGAAATGGACACATAGGCGCTTCGTGGACAAAACCATTAAATAGGTTGGAAAAGGACACATAGGTGTTTCGTGGACAAAACCATTAAATAGGTTGGAAATGGACACATAGGCGTTTCGTGGACAAAACCATTAAATAGGTTGGAAATGGACACATAGGTGTTTCGTGGACAAACCCATTAAATAGGTTGCAAAAGGACACATTGGCGCTTCGTGGACAAAACCATTAAATAGGTTGGAAAAGGACACATAGGCGTTTCGTGGACAAAACCATTAAATAGGTTGGAAAAGGACACATAGGTGTTTCGTGGACAAACCCATTAAATAGGTTGGAAATGGACACATTGGCGCTTCGTGGACAAAACCATTAAATAGGTTGGGAATGGACACATAGGCGTTTCGTGGACAAAACCATTAAATAGGTTGGAAAAGGACACATAGGTGTTTCATGGACAAACCCATTAAATAGGTTGGAAATGGACACATTGGTCCTTCGTGGACAAAACCATTAAATAGGTTGGAAAAGGACACATAGACGTTACGTGGACAAAACCATTAAATAGGTTGGAAAAGGACACATAGGTGTTTCGTGGACAAACCCATTAAATAGGTTGGAAATGGACACATTGGCGCTTCGTGGACAAAACCATTAAATAGGTTGGGAATGGACACATAGGCGTTTCGTGGACAAAACCATTAAATAGGTTGGAAATGGACACATACGCGTTTCGTGGACAAAACCATTAAATAGGTTGGAAATGGACACATAGGCGCTTCGTGGACAAAACCATTAAATAGGTTGGAAATGGACACATAGGCGTTTCGTGGACAAAACCATTAAATAGGTTGTAAAAGGACACATAGGCGCTTCGTGGACAAAACAATTAAATATGTTGGAAATGGACACATAGGCGTTTCGTGGACAAAACCATTAAATAGGTTGGAAATGGACACATACGCGTTTCGTGGACAAAACCATTAAATAGGTTGGAAATGGACACATAGGCGTTTCGTGAACAAACCCCATTAAATAGGTTGGAAATGGACACATAGGCGTTTCGTGGACAAAACCATTAAATAGGTTGGAAAAGGACACCATATGCGTTTCGTGGACAAAACCATTAAATAGGTTGGAAATGGACACATAGGCGTTTCGTGGACAAAACCATTAAATAGGTTGGAAATGGACACATAGGCGCTTCGTGGACAAAACCATTAAATAGGTTGGAAATGGACACATAGGCGCTTCGTGGACAAAACCATTAAATAGGTTGGAAATGGACACATAGGCGCTTCGTGGACAAAACCATTAAATAGGTTGGAAATGGACACATAGGCGCTTCGTGGACAAAACCATTAAATAGGTTGGAAATGGACACATAGGCGCTTCGTGGACAAAACCATTAAATAGGTTGGAAATGGACACATAGGCGTTTCGTGGACAAAACCATTAAATAGGTTGTAAAAGGACACATAGGCGCTTCGTGGACAAAACCATTAAATAGGTTGGAAATGGACACCATAGGCGTTTCATGGACAAAACCCATTAAATAGGTTGGAAATGGACACATAGGCGCTTCGTGGACAAAACCATTAAATAGGTTGGAAATGGACACATAGGCGTTTCGTGGACAAAACCATTAAATAGGTTGTAAAAGGACACATAGGCGCTTCGTGGACAAAACCATTAAATAGGTTGGAAATGGACACCATAGGCGTTTCATGGACAAAACCCATTAAATAGGTTGGAAATGGACACATAGGCGTTTCGTGGACAAAACCATTAAATAGGTTGGAAATGGACACATAGGCGTTTCATGGACAAAACCATTAAATAGGTTGGAAATGGACACATAGGCGCTTCGTGGACAAAACCATTAAATAGGTTGGAAATGGACACATAGGCGTTTCATGGACAAAACCATTAAATAGGTTGGAAATGGACACCATAGGCGTTTCGTGGACAAACCCATTAAATAGGTTGTAAAAGGACACATAGGCGCTTCGTGGACAAAACCATTAAATAGGTTGGAAATGGACACATAGGCGTTTCGTGGACAAAACCATTAAATAGGTTGTAAAAGGACACATAGGCGCTTCGTGGACAAAACCATTAAATAGGTTGGAAATGGACACATAGGCGTTTCGTGGACAAAACCATTAAATAGGTTGTAAAAGGACACATAGGCGCTTCGTGGACAAAACCATTAAATAGGTTGGAAATGGACACATAGGCGTTTCATGGACAAAACCCATTAAATAGGTGGGAAAAGGACACCATAGGCGTTTCGTGGACAAAACCATTAAATAGGTTGGAAATGGACACATAGGCGTTTCGTGGACAAAACCATTAAATAGGTTGGAAATGGACACATAGGCGTTTCGTGGACAAAACCATTAAATAGGTTGGAAATGGACACATAGGCGTTTCGTGGACAAAACCATTAAATAGGTTGTAAAAGGACACATAGGCGCTTCGTGGACAAAACCATTAAATAGGTTGGAAATGGACACATAGGCGTTTCGTGGACAAACCTATTGAATAGGTTGGAAAAGGACACATAGGCGTTTCGTGGACAAAACCATTGAATAGGTTGGAAATGGACACATAGGCGTTTCGTGGACAAAACCATTGAATAGGTTGGAAATGGACACATAGGCGTTTCGTGGACAAAACCATTGAATAGGTTGGAAATGGACACATAGGCGTTTCGTGGACAAACCTATTGAATAGGTTGGAAAAGGACACATAGGCGTTTCGTGGACAAAACCATTGAATAGGTTGGAAATGGACACATAGGCGTTTCGTGGACAAACCTATTGAATAGGTTGGAAATGGACACATAGGCGTTTCGTGGACAAAACCATTAAATAGGTTGGAAAAGGACACATAGGCGTTTCGTGGACAAAACCATTAAATAGGTTGGAAATGGACACATAGGCGTTTCGTGGACAAAACCATTAAATAGGTTGGAAATGGACACATAGGCGTTTCGTGGACAAAACCATTAATGGTTTTGTCCACGAAGCGCCTATGTGTCCTTTTACAACCTATTTAATGGGTTTGTCCACGAAACGCCTATGGTGTCCTTTTCCAACCTATTTAATGGTTTTGTCCATGAAACGCCTATGTGTCCATTTCCAACCTATTTAATGGTTTTGTCCACGAAGCGCCAATGTGTCCTTTTGCAACCTATTTAATGGGTTTGTCCACGAAACACCTATGTGTCCTTTTCCAACCTATTTAATGGTTTTGTCCACGAAGCGCCTATGTGTCCATTTCCAACCTATTTAATGGTTTTGTCCACGAAACGCCTATGTGTCCATTTCCAACCTATTTAATGGTTTTGTCCACGAAACGCCTATGTGTCCATTTCCAACCTATTTAATGGTTTTGTCCACGAAACACCTATGTGTCCTTTTCCAACCTATTTAATGGTTTTGTCCACGAAGCGCCTATGTGTCCATTTCCAACCTATTTAATGGTTTTGTCCACGAAACGCCTATGTGTCCTTTTCCAACCTATTTAATGGTTTTGTCCACGAAACGCCTATGTGTCCATTTCCAACCTATTTAATGGTTTTGTCCACGAAACGCCTATGGTGTCCTTTTCCAACCTATTTAATGGTTTTGTCCACGAAACGCCTATGTGTCCTTTTCCAACCTATTTAATGGGTTTGTCCACGAAACGCCCATGTGTTCCAACCTATTTAATGGTTTTGTCCACGAAACGCCTATGTGTTCCAACCTATTTAATGGTTTTGTCCATGAAACGCCTATGTGTCCATTTCCAACCTATTTAATGGTTTTGTCCACGAAACGCCTATGTGTCCATTTCCAACCTATTTAATGGTTTTGTCCACGAAACGCCTATGTGTCCTTTTCCAACCTATTTAATGGTTTTGTCCACGAAACGCCTATGTGTCCATTTCCAACCTATTTAATGGTTTTGTCCACGAAACGCCTATGTGTCCTTTTCCAACCTATTTAATGGGTTTTGTCCACGAAACGCCTATGGTGTCCTTTTCCAACCTATTTAATGGTTTTGTCCACGAAACGCCTGTGTGTCCATTTCCAACCTATTTAATGGGTTTTGTCCACGAAACGCCTGTGTCCATTTCCAACCTATTTAATGGTTTTGTCCACGAAGCGCCTATGTGTCATTTTCAAACCTATTTAATGGTTTTGTCCACGAAACGCCTATGTGTCCTTTTCAAACCTATTTAATGGTTTTGTCCACGAAGCGCCTATGTGTCCTATTCCAACCTATTTAATGGTTTTGTCCACGAAGCGCCTATGTGTCCTTTTACAACCTATTTAATGGTTTTGTCCACGAAGCGCCTATGTGTCCATTTCCAACCTATTTAATGGTTTTGTCCACGAAGCGCCTATGTGTCCATTTCCAACCTATTTAATGGTTTTGTCCACGAAGCGCCTATGTGTCCATTTCCAACCTATTTAATGGTTTTGTCCACGAAGCGCCTATGTGTCCATTTCCAACCTATTTAATGGTTTTGTCCACGAAACGCCTATGTGTCCATTTCCAACCTATTTAATGGTTTTGTCCACGAAACGCATATGGTGTCCTTTTCCAACCTATTTAATGGGTTTTGTCCATGAAACGCCTATGTGTCCATTTCCAACCTATTTAATGGTTTTGTCCACGAAACGCCTATGTGTCCATTTCCAACCTATTTAATGGGGTTTGTTCACGAAACGCCTATGTGTCCATTTCCAACCTATTTAATGGGTTTTGTCCATGAAACGCGTATGTGTCCATTTCCAACCTATTTAATGGTTTTGTCCACGAAGCGCCAATGTGTCCATTTCCAACCTATTTAATGGTTTTGTCCACGAAACGCCTATGTGTCCATTTCCAACCTATTTAATGGTTTTGTCCACGAAGCGCCTATGTGTCCTTTTACAACCTATTTAATGGTTTTGTCCACGAAACGCCTATGTGTCCATTTCCAACCTATTTAATGGTTTTGTCCACGAAGTGCCTATGTGTCCATTTCCAACCTATTTAATGGTTTTGTCCACGAAACGCGTATGTGTCCATTTCCAACCTATTTAATGGTTTTGTCCACGAAACGCCTATGTGTCCATTCCCAACCTATTTAATGGTTTTGTCCACGAAGCGCCAATGTGTCCATTTCCAACCTATTTAATGGGTTTGTCCACGAAACGCGTATGTGTCCTTTTCCAACCTATTTAATCGGTTTGTCCACGAAACACCTATGTGTCCTTTTCCAACCTATTTAATGGTTTTGTCCACGAAGCGCCTATGTGTCCATTTCCAACCTATTTAATGGTTTTGTCCACGAAACGCATATGGTGTCCTTTTCCAACCTATTTAATGGGTTTTGTCCATGAAACGCCTATGTGTCCTTTTCCAACCTATTTAATCGGTTTGTCCACGAAACACCTATGTGTCCTTTTCCAACCTATTTAATGGTTTTGTCCACGAAGCGCCTATGTGTCCATTCCCAACCTATTTAATGGTTTTGTCCACGAAACGCCTATGTGTCCTTTTCCAACCTATTTAATGGTTTTGTCCACGTAACGCCTATGTGTCCATTTCCAACCTATTTAATGGGTTTGTCCACGAAACACCTATGTGTCCTTTTCCAACCTATTTAATGGTTTTGTCCACGTAACGCCTATGTGTCCTTTTCCAACCTATTTAATCGGTTTGTCCACGAAACACCTATGTGTCCTTTTCCAACCTATTTAATGGTTTTGTCCACGAAGCGCCTATGTGTCCATTTCCAACCTATTTAATGGTTTTGTCCACGAAACGCCTATGTGTCCATTCCCAACCTATTTAATGGTTTTGTCCACGAAGCGCCTATGTGTCCATTTCCAACCTATTTAATGGGGTTTGTCCACGAAACGCCTATGTGTCCATTTCCAACCTATTTAATGGTTTTGTCCACGAAACGCCTATGTGTCCATTTCCAACCTATTTAATGGTTTTGTCCACGAAACGCATATGGTGTCCTTTTCCAACCTATTTAATGGGTTTTGTCCATGAAACGCCTATGTGTCCATTTCCAACCTATTTAATGGGGTTTGTTCACGAAACGCCTATGTGTCCATTTCCAACCTATTTAATGGTTTTGTCCACGAAACGCGTATGTGTCCATTTCCAACCTATTTAATGGTTTTGTCCACGAAACGCCTATGTGTCCATTTCCAACCTATTTAATGGGGTTTGTTCACGAAACGCCTATGTGTCCATTTCCAACCTATTTAATGGGTTTTTTCCATGAAACGCCTATGTGTCCATTTCCAACCTATTTAATGGTTTTGTCCACGAAACGCCTATGTGTCCATTCCAAACCTATTTAATGGTTTTGTCCACGAAGCGCCTATGTGTCCTTTTACAACCTATTTAATGGTTTTGTCCACGAAACGCCTATGTGTCCATTTCCAACCTATTTAATGGTTTTGTCCACGAAACGCCTATGTGTCCATTTCCAACCTATTTAATGGTTTTGTCCACGAAGCGCCTATGTGTCCTTTTACAACCTATTTAATGGTTTTGTCCACGAAACGCCTATGTGTCCATTTCCAACCTATTTAATGGTTTTGTCCACGAAGCGCCTATGTGTCCTTTTACAACCTATTTAATGGTTTTGTCCACGAAACGCCTATGTGTCCATTTCCAACCTATTTAATGGTTTTGTCCACGAAACGCCTATGTGTCCATTTCCAACCTATTTAATGGTTTTGTCCACGAAGCGCCAATGTGTCCATTTCCAACCTATTTAATGGGTTTGTCCACGAAACGCGTATGTGTCCATTTCCAACCTATTTAATGGTTTTGTCCACGAAACGCCTATGTGTCCATTCCCAACCTATTTAATGGTTTTGTCCACGAAGCGCCAATGTGTCCATTTCCAACCTATTTAATGGTTTTGTCCACGAAACGCCTATGTGTCCATTTCCAACCTATTTAATGGTTTTGTCCACGAAGCGCCTATGTGTCCTTTTACAACCTATTTAATGGTTTTGTCCACGAAACGCCAATGTGTCCATTTCCAACCTATTTAATGGTTTTGTCCACGAAACGCCTATGTGTCCATTTCCAACCTATTTAATGGTTTTGTCCACGAAGCGCCAATGTGTCCATTTCCAACCTATTTAATGGGTTTGTCCACGAAACGCGTATGTGTCCATTTCCAACCTATTTAATGGTTTTGTCCACGAAACGCCTATGTGTCCATTCCCAACCTATTTAATGGTTTTGTCCACGAAGCGCCAATGTGTCCATTTCCAACCTATTTAATGGGTTTGTCCACGAAACACCTATGTGTCCTTTTCCAACCTATTTAATGGTTTTGTCCACGTAACGCCTATGTGTCCTTTTCCAACCTATTTAATCGGTTTGTCCACGAAACACCTATGTGTCCTTTTCCAACCTATTTAATGGTTTTGTCCACGAAGCGCCTATGTGTCCATTTCCAACCTATTTAATGGTTTTGTCCACGAAGTGCCTATGTGTCCATTTCCAACCTATTTAATGGTTTTGTCCACGAAACGCCTATGTGTCCATTTCCAACCTATTTAATGGTTTTGTCCACGAAACGCCTATGTGTCCATTCCCAACCTATTTAATGGTTTTGTCCACGAAACGCCTATGTGTCCATTTCCAACCTATTTAATGGTTTTGTCCACGAAACGCCTATGTGTCCTTTTCCAACCTATTTAATGGTTTTGTCCACGAAGCGCCTATGTGTCCATTTCCAACCTATTCAATAGGTTTGTCCACGAAACGCCTATGTGTCCATTTCCAACCTATTCAATAGGTTTGTCCACGAAACACCTATGTGTCCTTTTCCAACCTATTTAATGGTTTTGTCCACGAAGCGCCTATGTGTCCATTTCCAACCTATTCAATAGGTTTGTCCACGAAACGCCTATGTGTCCATTTCCAACCTATTTAATGGGTTTGTCCACGAAACACCTATGTGTCCTTTTCCAACCTATTTAATGGTTTTGTCCACGAAGCGCCTATGTGTCCATTTCCAACCTATTCAATAGGTTTGTCCACGAAACGCCTATGTGTCCATTTCCAACCTATTCAATAGGTTTGTCCACGAAACGCCTATGTGTCCATTTCCAACCTATTCAATGGTTTTGTCCACGAAACGCCTATGTGTCCTTTTCCAACCTATTCAATAGGTTTGTCCACGAAACGCCTATGTGTCCATTTCCAACCTATTCAATGGTTTTGTCCACGAAACGCGTATGTGTCCATTTCCAACCTATTTAATGGTTTTGTCCACGAAACGCCTATGTGTCCATTTCCAACCTATTTAATGGTTTTGTCCACGAAACCCGTATGTGTCCATTTCCAACCTATTTAATGGTTTTGTCCACGAAACGCCTATGGTGTCCTTTTCCCACCTATTTAATGGGTTTTGTCCATGAAACGCCTATGTGTCCATTTCCATCCTATTTAATGGTTTTGTCCACGAAGCGCCTATGTGTCCTTTTACAACCTATTTAATGGTTTTGTCCACGAAACGCCTATGTGTCCATTTCCAACCTATTTAATGGTTTTGTCCACGAAGCGCCTATGTGTCCTTTTACAACCTATTTAATGGGTTTGTCCACGAAACGCCTATGGTGTCCTTTTCCAACCTATTTAATGGTTTTTGTCTATGAAACGCCTATGTGTCCATTTCCAACCTATTTAATGGTTTTGTCCATGAAACGCCTATGTGTCCATTTCCAACCTATTTAATGGTTTTGTCCACGAAACGCGTATGTGTCCATTTCCAACCTATTTAATGGTTTTGTCCACGAAACGCCTATGTGTCCATTCCCAACCTATTTAATGGTTTTGTCCACGAAGCGCCAATGTGTCCATTTCCAACCTATTTAATGGTTTTGTCCACGAAACGCCTATGTGTCCATTTCCAACCTATTTAATGGTTTTGTCCACGAAGCGCCTATGTGTCCTTTTACAACCTATTTAATGGTTTTGTCCACGAAACGCCTATGTGTCCATTCCCAACCTATTTAATGGTTTTGTCCACGAAGCGCCAATGTGTCCATTCCCAACCTATTTAATGGTTTTGTCCACGAAACGCCTATGTGTCCATTCCCAACCTATTTAATGGTTTTGTCCACGAAACGCCTATGTGTCCTTTTCCAACCTATTTAATGGGTTTGTCCACGAAACACCTATGTGTCCTTTTCCAACCTATTTAATGGTTTTGTCCACGTAACGCCTATGTGTCCTTTTCCAACCTATTTAATGGTTTTGTCCACGAAGGACCAATGTGTCCATTTCCAACCTATTTAATGGGTTTGTCCATGAAACACCTATGTGTCCTTTTGCAACCTATTTAATCGATTTGTCCACGAAGGACCAATGTGTCCATTTCCAACCTATTTAATGGGTTTGTCCATGAAACACCTATGTGTCCTTTTCCAACCTATTTAATGGTTTTGTCCACGAAGCGTCTATGTGTCCATTCCCAACCTATTTAATGGTTTTGTCCACGAAGCGCCAATGTGTCCATTTCCAACCTATTTAATGGGTTTGTCCACGAAACACCTGTGTCCATTTCCAACCTATTTAATGGTTTTGTCCACGAAACGCCTATGTGTCCATTTCCAACATATTTAATGGTTTTGTCCACGAAGCGCCTATGTGTCCATTTCCAACCTATTTAATGGTTTTGTCCACGAAGCGCCTATGTGTCCATTTCCAACCTATTTAATGGTTTTGTCCACGAAACGCGTATGTGTCCATTTCCAACCTATTTAATGGTTTGTCCACGAAACGCCTATGTGTCCATTCCCAACCTATTTAATGGTTTTGTCCACGAAGCGCCAATGTGTCCATTTCCAACCTATTTAATGGGTTTGTCCACGAAACACCTATGTGTCCTTTTCCAACCTATTTAATGGTTTTGTCCACGTAACGCCTATGTGTCCTTTTCCAACCTATTTAATGGTTTTGTCCACGAAGGACCAATGTGTCCATTTCCAACCTATTTAATGGGTTTGTCCATGAAACACCTATGTGTCCATTCCCAACCTATTTAATGGTTTTGTCCACGAAACGCCTATGTGTCCATTCCCAACCTATTTAATGGTTTTGTCCACGAAGCGCCAATGTGTCCATTTCCAACCTATTTAATGGTTTTGTCCACGAAACGCCTATGTGTCCTTTTCCAACCTATTTAATGGTTTTGTCCACGAAGCGCCAATGTGTCCTTTTGCAACCTATTTAATGGGTTTGTCCACGAAACACCTATGTGTCCTTTTCCAACCTATTTAATGGTTTTGTCCACGAAGCGCCTATGTGTCCATTTCCAACCTATTTAATGGTTTTGTCCACGAAACGCCTATGTGTCCATTTCCAACCTATTTAATGGTTTTGTCCACGAAACGCCTATGTGTCCATTTCCAACCTATTTAATGGTTTTGTCCACGAAACACCTATGTGTCCTTTTCCAACCTATTTAATGGTTTTGTCCACGAAGCGCCTATGTGTCCATTTCCAACCTATTTAATGGTTTTGTCCACGAAACGCCTATGTGTCCTTTTCCAACCTATTTAATGGTTTTGTCCACGAAACGCCTATGTGTCCATTTCCAACCTATTTAATGGTTTTGTCCACGAAACGCCTATGGTGTCCTTTTCCAACCTATTTAATGGTTTTGTCCACGAAACGCCTATGTGTCCTTTTCCAACCTATTTAATGGGTTTGTCCACGAAACGCCCATGTGTTCCAACCTATTTAATGGTTTTGTCCACGAAACGCCTATGTGTTCCAACCTATTTAATGGTTTTGTCCATGAAACGCCTATGTGTCCATTTCCAACCTATTTAATGGTTTTGTCCACGAAACGCCTATGTGTCCATTTCCAACCTATTTAATGGTTTTGTCCACGAAACGCCTATGTGTCCTTTTCCAACCTATTTAATGGTTTTGTCCACGAAACGCCTATGTGTCCATTTCCAACCTATTTAATGGTTTTGTCCACGAAACGCCTATGTGTCCTTTTCCAACCTATTTAATGGGTTTTGTCCACGAAACGCCTATGGTGTCCTTTTCCAACCTATTTAATGGTTTTGTCCACGAAACGCCTGTGTGTCCATTTCCAACCTATTTAATGGGTTTTGTCCACGAAACGCCTGTGTCCATTTCCAACCTATTTAATGGTTTTGTCCACGAAGCGCCTATGTGTCATTTTCAAACCTATTTAATGGTTTTGTCCACGAAACGCCTATGTGTCCTTTTCAAACCTATTTAATGGTTTTGTCCACGAAGCGCCTATGTGTCCTATTCCAACCTATTTAATGGTTTTGTCCACGAAGCGCCTATGTGTCCTTTTACAACCTATTTAATGGTTTTGTCCACGAAGCGCCTATGTGTCCATTTCCAACCTATTTAATGGTTTTGTCCACGAAGCGCCTATGTGTCCATTTCCAACCTATTTAATGGTTTTGTCCACGAAGCGCCTATGTGTCCATTTCCAACCTATTTAATGGTTTTGTCCACGAAGCGCCTATGTGTCCATTTCCAACCTATTTAATGGTTTTGTCCACGAAGCGCCTATGTGTCCATTTCCAACCTATTTAATGGTTTTGTCCACGAAGCGCCAATGTGTCCATTTCCAACCTATTTAATGGGTTTGTCCACGAAACGCGTATGTGTCCATTTCCAACCTATTTAATGGTTTTGTCCACGAAACGCCTATGTGTCCATTCCCAACCTATTTAATGGTTTTGTCCACGAAGCGCCAATGTGTCCATTTCCAACCTATTTAATGGGTTTGTCCACGAAACACCTATGTGTCCTTTTCCAACCTATTTAATGGTTTTGTCCACGTAACGCCTATGTGTCCTTTTCCAACCTATTTAATCGGTTTGTCCACGAAACACCTATGTGTCCTTTTCCAACCTATTTAATGGTTTTGTCCACGAAGCGCCTATGTGTCCATTTCCAACCTATTTAATGGTTTTGTCCACGAAGTGCCTATGTGTCCATTTCCAACCTATTTAATGGTTTTGTCCACGAAACGCCTATGTGTCCATTTCCAACCTATTTAATGGTTTTGTCCACGAAACGCCTATGTGTCCATTCCCAACCTATTTAATGGTTTTGTCCACGAAACGCCTATGTGTCCATTTCCAACCTATTTAATGGTTTTGTCCACGAAACGCCTATGTGTCCTTTTCCAACCTATTTAATGGTTTTGTCCACGAAGCGCCAATGTGTCCTTTTGCAACCTATTTAATGGGTTTGTCCACGAAACACCTATGTGTCCTTTTCCAACCTATTTAATGGTTTTGTCCACGAAGCGCCTATGTGTCCATTTCCAACCTATTCAATAGGTTTGTCCACGAAACGCCTATGTGTCCATTTCCAACCTATTCAATAGGTTTGTCCACGAAACGCCTATGTGTCCATTTCCAACCTATTCAATGGTTTTGTCCACGAAACGCCTATGTGTCCTTTTCCAACCTATTCAATAGGTTTGTCCACGAAACGCCTATGTGTCCATTTCCAACCTATTCAATGGTTTTGTCCACGAAACGCGTATGTGTCCATTTCCAACCTATTTAATGGTTTTGTCCACGAAACGCCTATGTGTCCATTTCCAACCTATTTAATGGTTTTGTCCACGAAACCCGTATGTGTCCATTTCCAACCTATTTAATGGTTTTGTCCACGAAACGCCTATGGTGTCCTTTTCCCACCTATTTAATGGGTTTTGTCCATGAAACGCCTATGTGTCCATTTCCATCCTATTTAATGGTTTTGTCCACGAAGCGCCTATGTGTCCTTTTACAACCTATTTAATGGTTTTGTCCACGAAACGCCTATGTGTCCATTTCCAACCTATTTAATGGTTTTGTCCACGAAGCGCCTATGTGTCCTTTTACAACCTATTTAATGGTTTTGTCCACGAAACGCCTATGTGTCCATTTCCAACCTATTTAATGGTTTTGTCCACGAAGCGCCTATGTGTCCTTTTACAACCTATTTAATGGGTTTGTCCACGAAACGCCTATGGTGTCCTTTTCCAACCTATTTAATGGTTTTTGTCTATGAAACGCCTATGTGTCCATTTCCAACCTATTTAATGGTTTTGTCCATGAAACGCCTATGTGTCCATTTCCAACCTATTTAATGGTTTTGTCCACGAAACGCGTATGTGTCCATTTCCAACCTATTTAATGGTTTTGTCCACGAAACGCCTATGTGTCCATTCCCAACCTATTTAATGGTTTTGTCCACGAAGCGCCAATGTGTCCATTTCCAACCTATTTAATGGTTTTGTCCACGAAACGCCTATGTGTCCATTTCCAACCTATTTAATGGTTTTGTCCACGAAGCGCCTATGTGTCCTTTTACAACCTATTTAATGGTTTTGTCCACGAAACGCCTATGTGTCCATTCCCAACCTATTTAATGGTTTTGTCCACGAAGCGCCAATGTGTCCATTCCCAACCTATTTAATGGTTTTGTCCACGAAACGCCTATGTGTCCATTCCCAACCTATTTAATGGTTTTGTCCACGAAACGCCTATGTGTCCTTTTCCAACCTATTTAATGGGTTTGTCCACGAAACACCTATGTGTCCTTTTCCAACCTATTTAATGGTTTTGTCCACGTAACGCCTATGTGTCCTTTTCCAACCTATTTAATGGTTTTGTCCACGAAGGACCAATGTGTCCATTTCCAACCTATTTAATGGGTTTGTCCATGAAACACCTATGTGTCCTTTTGCAACCTATTTAATCGATTTGTCCACGAAGGACCAATGTGTCCATTTCCAACCTATTTAATGGGTTTGTCCATGAAACACCTATGTGTCCTTTTCCAACCTATTTAATGGTTTTGTCCACGAAGCGTCTATGTGTCCATTCCCAACCTATTTAATGGTTTTGTCCACGAAGCGCCAATGTGTCCATTTCCAACCTATTTAATGGGTTTGTCCACGAAACACCTATGTGTCCTTTTCCAACCTATTTAATGGTTTTGTCCACGAAACGCCTATGTGTCCTTTTCCAACCTATTTAATGGTTTTGTCCAAGAAGCGCCAATGTGTCCTTTTGCAACCTATTTAATGGGTTTGTCCACGAAACGCCTATGTGTCCATTTCCAACCTATTTAATGGTTTTGTCCACGAAACGCATATGGTGTCCTTTTCCAACCTATTTAATGGGTTTTGTCCATGAAACGCCTATGTGTCCATTTCCAACCTATTTAATGGGTTTTGTCCATGAAACGCCTATGTGTCCATTTCCAACCTATTTAATGGTTTTGTCCACGAAACGCGTATGTGTCCATTTCCAACCTATTTAATGGTTTTGTCCACGAAACGCCTATGTGTCCATTCCCAACCTATTTAATGGTTTTGTCCACGAAGCGCCAATGTGTCCATTTCCAACCTATTTAATGGTTTTGTCCACGAAACGCCTATGTGTCCATTTCCAACCTATTTAATGGTTTTGTCCACGAAACGCCTATGTGTCCATTTCCAACATATTTAATTGTTTTGTCCACGAAGCGCCTATGTGTCCATTTCCAACCTATTTAATGGTTTTGTCCACGAAGCGCCTATGTGTCCATTTCCAACCTATTTAATGGTTTTGTCCACGAAACGCGTATGTGTCCATTTCCAACCTATTTAATGGTTTGTCCACGAAACGCCTATGTGTCCATTCCCAACCTATTTAATGGTTTTGTCCACGAAGCGCCAATGTGTCCATTTCCAACCTATTTAATGGGTTTGTCCACGAAACACCTATGTGTCCTTTTCCAACCTATTTAATGGTTTTGTCCACGTAACGCCTATGTGTCCTTTTCCAACCTATTTAATGGTTTTGTCCACGAAGGACCAATGTGTCCATTTCCAACCTATTTAATGGGTTTGTCCATGAAACACCAATGTGTCCATTTCCAACCTATTTAATGGTTTTGTCCACGAAACGCCTATGTGTCCATTTCCAACCTATTTAATGGTTTTGTCCACGAAACGCCTATGTGTCCATTTCCAACATATTTAATTGTTTTGTCCACGAAGCGCCTATGTGTCCATTTCCAACCTATTTAATGGTTTTGTCCACGAAGCGCCTATGTGTCCATTTCCAACCTATTTAATGGTTTTGTCCACGAAACGCGTATGTGTCCATTTCCAACCTATTTAATGGTTTGTCCACGAAACGCCTATGTGTCCATTCCCAACCTATTTAATGGTTTTGTCCACGAAGCGCCAATGTGTCCATTTCCAACCTATTTAATGGGTTTGTCCACGAAACACCTATGTGTCCTTTTCCAACCTATTTAATGGTTTTGTCCACGTAACGCCTATGTGTCCTTTTCCAACCTATTTAATGGTTTTGTCCACGAAGGACCAATGTGTCCATTTCCAACCTATTTAATGGGTTTGTCCATGAAACACCTATGTGTCCATTCCCAACCTATTTAATGGTTTTGTCCACGAAACGCCTATGTGTCCATTCCCAACCTATTTAATGGTTTTGTCCACGAAGCGCCAATGTGTCCATTTCCAACCTATTTAATGGTTTTGTCCACGAAACGCCTATGTGTCCTTTTCCAACCTATTTAATGGTTTTGTCCACGAAGCGCCAATGTGTCCTTTTGCAACCTATTTAATGGGTTTGTCCACGAAACACCTATGTGTCCTTTTCCAACCTATTTAATGGTTTTGTCCACGAAGCGCCTATGTGTCCATTTCCAACCTATTTAATGGTTTTGTCCACGAAACGCCTATGTGTCCATTTCCAACCTATTTAATGGTTTTGTCCACGAAACGCCTATGTGTCCATTTCCAACCTATTTAATGGTTTTGTCCACGAAACACCTATGTGTCCTTTTCCAACCTATTTAATGGTTTTGTCCACGAAGCGCCTATGTGTCCATTTCCAACCTATTTAATGGTTTTGTCCACGAAACGCCTATGTGTCCTTTTCCAACCTATTTAATGGTTTTGTCCACGAAACGCCTATGTGTCCATTTCCAACCTATTTAATGGTTTTGTCCACGAAACGCCTATGGTGTCCTTTTCCAACCTATTTAATGGTTTTGTCCACGAAACGCCTATGTGTCCTTTTCCAACCTATTTAATGGGTTTGTCCACGAAACGCCCATGTGTTCCAACCTATTTAATGGTTTTGTCCACGAAACGCCTATGTGTTCCAACCTATTTAATGGTTTTGTCCATGAAACGCCTATGTGTCCATTTCCAACCTATTTAATGGTTTTGTCCACGAAACGCCTATGTGTCCATTTCCAACCTATTTAATGGTTTTGTCCACGAAACGCCTATGTGTCCTTTTCCAACCTATTTAATGGTTTTGTCCACGAAACGCCTATGTGTCCATTTCCAACCTATTTAATGGTTTTGTCCACGAAACGCCTATGTGTCCTTTTCCAACCTATTTAATGGGTTTTGTCCACGAAACGCCTATGGTGTCCTTTTCCAACCTATTTAATGGTTTTGTCCACGAAACGCCTGTGTGTCCATTTCCAACCTATTTAATGGGTTTTGTCCACGAAACGCCTGTGTCCATTTCCAACCTATTTAATGGTTTTGTCCACGAAGCGCCTATGTGTCATTTTCAAACCTATTTAATGGTTTTGTCCACGAAACGCCTATGTGTCCTTTTCAAACCTATTTAATGGTTTTGTCCACGAAGCGCCTATGTGTCCTATTCCAACCTATTTAATGGTTTTGTCCACGAAGCGCCTATGTGTCCTTTTACAACCTATTTAATGGTTTTGTCCACGAAGCGCCTATGTGTCCATTTCCAACCTATTTAATGGTTTTGTCCACGAAGCGCCTATGTGTCCATTTCCAACCTATTTAATGGTTTTGTCCACGAAGCGCCTATGTGTCCATTTCCAACCTATTTAATGGTTTTGTCCACGAAGCGCCTATGTGTCCATTTCCAACCTATTTAATGGTTTTGTCCACGAAGCGCCTATGTGTCCATTTCCAACCTATTTAATGGTTTTGTCCACGAAACGCCTATGTGTCCATTTCCAACCTATTTAATGGTTTTGTCCACGAAACGCATATGGTGTCCTTTTCCAACCTATTTAATGGGTTTTGTCCATGAAACGCCTATGTGTCCATTTCCAACCTATTTAATGGTTTTGTCCACGAAACGCCTATGTGTCCATTTCCAACCTATTTAATGGGGTTTGTTCACGAAACGCCTATGTGTCCATTTCCAACCTATTTAATGGGTTTTATCCATGAAACGCGTATGTGTCCATTTCCAACCTATTTAATGGTTTTGTCCACGAAGCGCCAATGTGTCCATTTCCAACCTATTTAATGGTTTTGTCCACGAAACGCCTATGTGTCCATTTCCAACCTATTTAATGGTTTTGTCCACGAAGCGCCTATGTGTCCTTTTACAACCTATTTAATGGTTTTGTCCACGAAACGCCTATGTGTCCATTTCCAACCTATTTAATGGTTTTGTCCACGAAGTGCCTATGTGTCCATTTCCAACCTATTTAATGGTTTTGTCCACGAAACGCTTATGTGTCCATTTCCAACCTATTTAATGGTTTTGTCCACGAAACGCCTATGTGTCCATTCCCAACCTATTTAATGGTTTTGTCCACGAAGCGCCAATGTGTCCATTTCCAACCTATTTAATGGGTTTGTCCACGAAACGCGTATGTGTCCTTTTCCAACCTATTTAATCGGTTTGTCCACGAAACACCTATGTGTCCTTTTCCAACCTATTTAATGGTTTTGTCCACGAAGCGCCTATGTGTCCATTTCCAACCTATTTAATGGTTTTGTCCACGAAACGCATATGGTGTCCTTTTCCAACCTATTTAATGGGTTTTGTCCATGAAACGCCTATGTGTCCTTTTCCAACCTATTTAATCGGTTTGTCCACGAAACACCTATGTGTCCTTTTCCAACCTATTTAATGGTTTTGTCCACGAAGCGCCTATGTGTCCATTCCCAACCTATTTAATGGTTTTGTCCACGAAGCGCCAATGTGTCCATTTCCAACCTATTTAATGGGTTTGTCCACGAAACACCTATGTGTCCTTTTCCAACCTATTTAATGGTTTTGTCCACGTAACGCCTATGTGTCCTTTTCCAACCTATTTAATCGGTTTGTCCACGAAACACCTATGTGTCCTTTTCCAACCTATTTAATGGTTTTGTCCACGAAGCGCCTATGTGTCCATTTCCAACCTATTTAATGGTTTTGTCCACGAAACGCCTATGTGTCCATTCCCAACCTATTTAATGGTTTTGTCCACGAAGCGCCTATGTGTCCATTTCCAACTATTTAATGGGGTTTGTCCACGAAACGCCTATGTGTCCATTTCCAACCTATTTAATGGTTTTGTCCACGAAACGCCTATGTGTCCATTTCCAACCTATTTAATGGTTTTGTCCACGAAACGCATATGGTGTCCTTTTCCAACCTATTTAATGGGTTTTGTCCATGAAACGCCTATGTGTCCATTTCCAACCTATTTAATGGGGTTTGTTCACGAAACGCCTATGTGTCCATTTCCAACCTATTTAATGGGTTTTTTCCATGAAACGCCTATGTGTCCATTTCCAACCTATTTAATGGTTTTGTCCACGAAACGCGTATGTGTCCATTCCAACCTATTTAATGGTTTTGTCCACGAAACGCCTATGTGTCCATTTCCAACCTATTTAATGGGGTTTGTTCACGAAACGCCTATGTGTCCATTTCCAACCTATTTAATGGGTTTTTTCCATGAAACGCCTATGTGTCCATTTCCAACCTATTAATGGTTTTGTCCACGAAACGCCTATGTGTCCATTCCAAACCTATTTAATGGTTTTGTCCACGAAGCGCCTATGTGTCCTTTTACAACCTATTTAATGGTTTTTGTCCACGAAACGCCTATGTGTCCATTTCCAACCTATTTAATGGTTTTGTCCACGAAACGCCTATGTGTCCATTTCCAACCTATTTAATGGTTTTGTCCACGAAGCGCCTATGTGTCCTTTTACAACCTATTTAATGGTTTTGTCCACGAAACGCCTATGTGTCCATTTCCAACCTATTTAATGGTTTTGTCCACGAAGCGCCTATGTGTCCTTTTACAACCTATTTAATGGTTTTGTCCACGAAACGCCTATGTGTCCATTTCCAACCTATTTAATGGTTTTGTCCACGAAGCGCCAATGTGTCCATTTCCAACCTATTTAATGGGTTTGTCCACGAAACGCGTATGTGTCCATTTCCAACCTATTTAATGGTTTTGTCCACGAAACGCCTATGTGTCCATTCCCAACCTATTTAATGGTTTTGTCCACGAAGCGCCAATGTGTCCATTTCCAACCTATTTAATGGTTTTGTCCACGAAACGCCTATGTGTCCATTTCCAACCTATTTAATGGTTTTGTCCACGAAGCGCCTATGTGTCCTTTTACAACCTATTTAATGGTTTTGTCCACGAAACGCCAATGTGTCCATTTCCAACCTATTTAATGGTTTTGTCCACGAAACGCCTATGTGTCCATTTCCAACCTATTTAATGGTTTTGTCCACGAAGCGCCAATGTGTCCATTTCCAACCTATTTAATGGGTTTGTCCACGAAACGCGTATGTGTCCATTTCCAACCTATTTAATGGTTTTGTCCACGAAACGCCTATGTGTCCATTCCCAACCTATTTAATGGTTTTGTCCACGAAGCGCCAATGTGTCCATTTCCAACCTATTTAATGGGTTTGTCCACGAAACACTATGTGTCCTTTTCCAACCTATTTAATGGTTTTGTCCACGTAACGCCTATGTGTCCTTTTCCAACCTATTTAATCGGTTTGTCCACGAAACACCTATGTGTCCTTTTCCAACCTATTTAATGGTTTTGTCCACGAAGCGCCTATGTGTCCATTTCCAACCTATTTAATGGTTTTGTCCACGAAGTGCCTATGTGTCCATTTCCAACCTATTTAATGGTTTTGTCCACGAAACGCCTATGTGTCCATTTCCAACCTATTTAATGGTTTTGTCCACGAAACGCCTATGTGTCCATTCCCAACCTATTTAATGGTTTTGTCCACGAAACGCCTATGTGTCCATTTCCAACCTATTTAATGGTTTTGTCCACGAACGCCTATGTGTCCTTTTCCAACCTATTTAATGGTTTTGTCCACGAAGCGCCAATGTGTCCTTTTGCAACCTATTTAATGGGTTTTGTCCACGAAACACCTATGTGTCCTTTTCCAACCTATTTAATGGTTTTGTCCACGAAGCGCCTATGTGTCCATTTCCAACCTATTCAATAGGTTTGTCCACGAAACGCCTATGTGTCCATTTCCAACCTATTCAATAGGTTTGTCCACGAAACGCCTATGTGTCCATTTCCAACCTATTCAATGGTTTTGTCCACGAAACGCCTATGTGTCCTTTTCCAACCTATTCAATAGGTTTGTCCACGAAACGCCTATGTGTCCATTTCCAACCTATTCAATGGTTTTGTCCACGAAACGCGTATGTGTCCATTTCCAACCTATTTAATGGTTTTGTCCACGAAACGCCTATGTGTCCATTTCCAACCTATTTAATGGTTTTGTCCACGAAACCCGTATGTGTCCATTTCCAACCTATTTAATGGTTTTGTCCACGAAACGCCTATGGTGTCCTTTTCCCACCTATTTAATGGGTTTTGTCCATGAAACGCCTATGTGTCCTTTTACAACCTATTTAATGGTTTTGTCCACGAAACGCCTATGTGTCCATTTCCAACCTATTTAATGGTTTTGTCCACGAAGCGCCTATGTGTCCTTTTACAACCTATTTAATGGTTTTGTCCACGAAGCGCCTATGTGTCCTTTTACAACCTATTTAATGGTTTTGTCCACGAAACGCCTATGTGTCCATTTCCAACCTATTTAATGGTTTTGTCCACGAAGCGCCTATGTGTCCTTTTACAACCTATTTAATGGTTTTGTCCACGAAACGCCTATGTGTCCATTTCCAACCTATTTAATGGTTTTGTCCACGAAGCGCCTATGTGTCCTTTTACAACCTATTTAATGGGTTTGTCCACGAAACGCCTATGGTGTCCTTTTCCAACCTATTTAATGGTTTTTGTCTATGAAACGCCTATGTGTCCATTTCCAACCTATTTAATGGTTTTGTCCATGAAACGCCTATGTGTCCATTTCCAACCTATTTAATGGTTTTGTCCACGAAACGCGTATGTGTCCATTTCCAACCTATTTAATGGTTTTGTCCACGAAACGCCTATGTGT